>JASTWR010000479.1:0-131899 GCA_030770355.1 Harpagoxenus sublaevis
CGACGTGTGCGTGCAAGTCCGATCGTGAACGGCGACAGCCATTTTGTTCTGGCGCGCGGAAGTCCGATCGTGGTGGCGACAGTCATTTGTTTTTGGCGCGCGGAACTTGTTGCTGGGCGCGAACTAACACATAATCGATTTCGACTAACAATATGGCATCGATGTGATATTACGATACACGCATAGATGTATGTGTATACGTATATATAAAACTCTATATGAGTTTAATTCTTTTTGAAATTGTTATGTGCCGGGTCGGTAATCGAGCATGACTTGCTGTGCGGTGTAGCTTGATTACTGTTCAGGGAAGCCACGTAAATTTGTATGGCCCCGTATGCGTGCGTGATCAACCCGAGTTCCCATAGATCTTTTCAGCAGTGCTGGGGATCGCAACGGACAGTGGTGTGCGCGTGCGGATAGCCCTGCAGAGGCGTGTGGTTTTCTCGCTTTGGGGTTATTGTGAATGGCAGTGCGTTCTATACTGGCCTCACAAGCATCGAAATTTTGTTTCGTATCATTGAAAGAGATTGATTGAAATTTGTAAATGATTATCGATCAATATGATGCTAATGTTCAATTGACTAAATCCCGACTAGATGGAAAACGAGACGGAAAAATCTTCCCATGGACAAGGACAGCCAAGATGCACTGGTCGATTACGACAGTGATGACAGTGTGGTCACGGTGGTGGAGAAAGAAATAGATGGAGAAGAAAAAGAGAAAAAGGAGGATATTGAGAAAAGGGGCGCAATCCCGAAACGTAAACCAGAAATAATAAAAAATGTGGATGTGACGAACGCATGGGTAGAGAATCGTCCTGTACTACCTATAGGGACAACGAATGTTATACGAAAGACAGGAACGATTGGTCACAAAATGTCTACGGCATTGACGACGTTAGACAAGGGTAATGACCAAAGCCACCTCGATGATGGAAAAATATGGTGAACTCTCCCCGTGTGAAGTCTCGAAAGAGAGAAGGTGAAGCTTAGATGTTTAGAGGTAAGCAATAAAATACGCAAAGTTCAGCACAGAACAGTATATAAACGGTTAAAGATTTAGAAGTAGAGTCTAAAAAGAAAAAGTTAGAGGAAATAACAGTCTGTTCAGCCGAGAAAAATAGAAGTTTAGAGACAATTAAAAGCGCTTTAGAGGTGGAGTTAAATAGTCAAGGTTGCATATTAGAAGAGAATATAAGCTGACGCAAAAATCCAACTTTGATCTCTGGATGGATTATTTAAAATCTGAATTGATGAATAACGATTTATTAGATGTAATAGATTCGAATATTGAAAGTCCTGAAAATCTTCTGAGTTAAAAGTTGTCAAGAGAAAAAGTCTAGTTAGAGATATAATAATTAATCATTTAGATGAAAATTATCATAAAAAGGATCTTACATGAAAAAGACCCGAAAGAAATTTTGAAGAAATTAAGAGGATATAAAAGGAGTGAAGTAAACGTTACTCATGCATCGGTACGAGCTAGACTTTATCAAATTAAAATGAGAAAAGATGAAAAAGTAAGTGATTTTTGCAAACGCTTCGATTCAATAATTAGAGAATATGAATCATGTGAAGATGCGGTACCTCTCGCAGAACAAGAGATTAGATCTGCATTTTATCAGGCTGTGTCAACTAATGCACCAGAGCTGAGAAATGTAGATTTAATTAGAAGACAAACTAATCTTAAAGAAATGAACATAGATGAAATAAAGTCTTTTATGATGCAGTTAGAAGCAGAGAATAAGAGCGAGACTAGAGAGAAGTTAGAGAAACCCGAAATCAGGGTACAGAGGGCTGCTGCAGAGGAAGTTAAGTGTTATAGATGCAATAGAATGGGCCATATGGCAAAAGACTGTCCGTTAGCAGAATCAGGAGCCTGGTTCTGTTACTATTGCCAGGAAATACGAGGCCACAAAGGGGATAGCTGTCCCAATGCCGGAGCCCAGGCGAACAGATTTAGAGGAAAAAGGTATTTAAATAAAACCGTTAATAAAAATATAAGGAAAAAGGGTAGATTTGTGCAGAAAAGCACAAAAAGAGTAGATGATAAAGGAAAAATAACCAAGATACAACCAGTCAAGAAATCTATATCAACGAAAACAGCAAATGAAAGAAAAACTAAAAAAGATAAATTATGCATGGTTAAATTAATAGAAGATAGAGAGAGTTCAAAGGAATTAGTAAATTTTATTGCAGATTCGGGTGCTACGGATCATATTGTAAATAAGAATATTATTCTGTCAAATTTTGAAAAATGTAGAGATAGAGTTATTAAATGCGCGAATAAAAATGAGCTTGCAGACATTTCAATAGATGGTAAAGGAGATCTTTTGTTAATAACGAATGAAAATGAAAAGAGAGTCATTAAATTAACAAATGTAATTGCAGCAAAGGAAGTATCGGAAAATCTATTATCTCTAAGAAAGTTGGCTGATGCAGGGTTCAGTATTTATTTAGATGATAAAGTATTTAAAGTTTACAATAAACTGACAAATAAAATAGTTTTTGAAGGAATTTATGAGAAACCAAATTGGATTATACAATTTGAGGTCAAAAATAATAATATAGAGGAAAATGATAATGTAGAATGTGCTGTGTACAGATGTAGAGCAAAAATTGTTCCACATAGTGAGCTTCCTGAACAATCGCAAGCAAACGTTCAGAGCAGTGAATTATCCATTTCGGAGGGAGAATTAGATGAAAGGGGTAATGTTGGTTCTGCGATTGGGAGGGAGAATGAAGGAGAGCTCACAAATGTGAACGAAAATATAGAACATAACAATGCTGAACTCGAGCAAGTCATTAAGTTAGAGGATATACAGACAATAGAGAATATAGAAGAAATGTGTGAAAGCTCAGTAATTGAAAAAGTAAAGAAATTAGAGAAAATAAATGAGGCGATGTTATGGCATGTTAGATTAGGTCATGCGTCGTTAAACTATCTAAGACAGCTACAAAAAGTAGAAAAGAGATTAGAGACAGTTAAGTTTGATAACTCCATACTAGAGTGTGAAGTATGTATAATGGCAAAGATGGCAAAACTGCCGTTTAAAGAAAACAGAAATAGAGCACTGAAACCACTACAGGTAATACATACGGACATCATGGGTCCAATAAAACCTACATCCTATCCAGGACAAAAGAGGTTTATAATCACTTTTATAGATGACTATTCTAGATTAGCGAAAGTCTACTCTCTGAAGACAAAAGATGAATCGGGAGAGGCTCTAGAGAAATACCTAATATCCGCCAGAAATCTACTAGGAAAAGAAGAAAAACTATGCTACGTAAAGTCAGACCAAGGCAAGGAATTCACGGGAGGTGCTTTTAAAGAGATATTGAAAAGAGAAAAGATAAGAAGCCATATTTGCACCACCGTACACTCCGGAACATAATGGAGTTGCAGAAAGGTTCAACAGAACGTTGCAAGAGAAAGTAAGAACATATATGTTCGACTCGGGATTACCAAAGAGTATGTGGGAGTTAGCAGTTGACGCTGCTGTGCATGCGTACAACAGATCTCCACACAAAACTATAGAATACGAGATCCCGTTGAAGAAGTTCTCACCAGAAACGAGTTGTCACTTTGAGCAAATAAAGAGATTCGGATGCATTGGATATGCAAGAGTACCAAAGCCTAAGTCGAAATTTGATAAGAGAGCTATTAGAGGTGTGTTGGTGGGATACACCAACACTGGATATATACTCTGGCATCCAAGCACAAGAAAATTTATAGAATCCCGACACATTCGTTTTAATGAAAAGGTGACATATAAAAATATATATCAAAACAGTCAAATAGAAGAAGAAAAAGACTCAAATAAAAACTGGATGAAAGAATTTGTAGAAGATGAGAAAAAGGGAGAACAAAAACTAGAGATTCCTGAGAAAAGGAAAAGAGGTAGACCGAGAAAACAAACAACACAACTAGACGAACAGAAACAGAAGGTCGAACAAAAGGAGAATGAAACCCTAATGACTAGAAGTAAAACCAAAAGAAAACTGGAGGATAATGGAGACACTAACGTGCGGAGAGTAATAGAAGATATTAGCTTTGTTAAGTATACTATTGTGAAAAATATTCAACAGAATATAGAGAATGAAGATGAATTGAGTCGATGTCTTTTGGCATCATTACATAGAGAGCCCTCGACATATGAAGAGGCGATGACAAGCAGCAAAAGAGAAAACTGGAAAAATGCTGTGATAGAAGAACTTGAGTCTATGCAAATCAATCAAGTATGGACGCTTGTTGATAGACCGACAGAGATGTTAGATGGTAGACGACCTAACATCATAGATTCAAGATGGGTATTTAAAAGAAAATTAGAAGCAGATGGATCAACCAGATATAAAGCGAGACTGGTGACAAGAGGATGTAAAGACAAGAATGTGTATGATCTGAAAGAGACATATGCACCGGTTTCGAGATTGTCATTGGTTAGATCTATACTGGTGATGATAAACAAGTATAACTTATATACCTGTCAGTTAGATGTAAAGACTGCATTCCTGAATGGAATTTTAGAAGAAGAAATATATATGGAAATTCCAGACGGAGTAGAAGTGGATGAAAACAACAAAAAGACCAAGGTGTGCAAATTGAATAGAGCTTTGTATGGATTGAAGATAAGTCCGAAAAGATGGAATAAGAGATTTTCAGAAGAGGCTCAGAAACTTGGATTAGAGAATGACCTACATGAGCCATGCCTGTTCACGTGGAGGAAAGAAGGCAAAATAGTAATCGTACTGCTCTACGTAGATGATATGTTGGTTGCAAGTAATGACCAGGAGAAATTAGAGGAAATTAAAAAGAAGTTGAGTGAAACATTTGAGACAAAGGATCTTGGAGAACCCAAGAACTTTCTGGGAATAACAATAGAGCGAAACAAAGAAGAAAGATATATGTACATTCATCAAATGCGATATACTGAGAGCGTATTAGAGAAGTTTCATATGAATGAATGCAAGCCTCATAGCACTCCTATGATCACTAGAAAAGTGAGCAATAAAAACAAAAAGAGTAAATTAGAAGAAAAGAGTAGTAGAGAAGAAATTAAAAGAGTACCTTATAGAGAAGCTATAGGAAGCTTAATGTATCTGGCAAATGCTACACGACCTGATATAGCTTTTGCAGTGAACTATTTAGCAAGAAGACAATTAGAGCCCACGGAAGAAGACTGGCAAGATGTGAAAAGAGTTAAGATATCTTAGAGGAACTGCGAATAGAGGATTAATATTTAGAGGTAAACCAGATGAGTTAGAGTCATTAACAGATGCTAGTTTCAGAAATTGCATTGATTCTACATCCACTGGAGGATATATAATCAAATTATTTGGAGATGTGATAGCATGGAGAAGTCATAAACAGACATATGTTACACTCTCTACTTGTCAAGCAGAGTATCTAGCAATGAGTGAAGCCTGTCAAGAAATAATATCATTAGACAAGTCACTAAGGTACGTGGTTGGAAGAACATTCTTGCCTACGACAATCTGGTGTGACAACAGAGCAGCAGGAAACTGTACTAAGAAGGATGGAAGTCACAAACTTAAAATGTTTGATGACAACTTAGAGGAAATAAAGAAAAACTTAGAAGAGAGAGAAGAAACTGGAAACAGAAAACATATGGCTGACACTCATGGAGATTTTATCAAGCAGTGTGTTGATCAAGGAAAGGTGAAAGTCAGATGGATTGAGACAAAAGAGAATTTGGCAGACATCATGACAAAACCGTTACCTTTAGAAGCATTTGCATATCTAAGAGATAAGATAATGAATTTAGAGCTTAAACAAAATTAGAAATTAATTTTACTCGATAACTGATTCTTGCTGTGTTTCAGATCAGAAACTTAGAGGACCACGGATCGCTCGCACAAAGGGAGGGAGTATTGGAAATAAGGCTTTGAACGAGCGATGTGCTCCCGCCCTTCGAGAGGGCAGCCCCCGTGTGGCGCCAGCCTCGGAGCGCCACGCGTACGTGCGGCCGCTGTGCGAGCTCACTCGAGCCGTGTGTGTCGTCGTGCTCAGACGTGCTGTGATAAAGATATATATATTTCTAGAGTGTTCCAGAAGCCAAATAAAGAGTCTTATACGTTATATATCCTGCCTGTTTCACTGCAATCCGAGTTGTTCCTAAATAATATTCCAATACAAAGAATTAGCTGAGTTAACAATCATATCCACCAGAGTAAGCTGCAGCTCTAAGCGAACCTCACTATGACCGAGTCCCATCCTGAAGTCGCACACCGAATCCGGCTCGAAGGACCAATGTTTAAAAAGTATGAAAAAACAGACTGTTATGATTCGAATCCGGTGAACGTAGGTCAGGTATTTAGTTATCTCGGTCACTTGACAGCAGCTCGCTCAGGTGGGGTGAAATAAAGCGATAATAGTCAAGTATGCAAAAAATGACAGGATTGTATATGCGAATCAGGCATAAAATTGCATAACATAAAATTGACAACTCAAATATGAAAGTACACATGAACATAATAAGACACACAATAAACCAGTATGCTATAAAGAAAGTGAGTATAATAAATGAACTTAAAACTAAAGTAATAATATGTTGTAATAAAGTTCGCTGTATGCGGTACGCAAGCATAACGCAGCGAGAAATATCGCTCTTAGTGATAGATACGGGTTGTGTAATGTACTTAGATAAAGTAAATATTTAAACATAGAAAAAAGAAGTAACGCGAGTAACTTGAATTTGAATTATATCTTACATGAAAATACCGAAAACGAGGTTGACTTGAATATAAGAAGCAAAAGATACATAATCGAGTAAGAATGATTAATCTTATAAGTCACGAACTGTATTGCAGAATCGTCTTGTGATAATTTTAATATAAGAAGTATAACGCAAGTAATTTTATATAATTCAGTCCCCGAGAGGGTCGTAATGCTTGGTGAATGACACCATGTTAAGGTAAAACCTAGAGTATGAATAATATAACGGAGATAATTCTAACGCCTGAGTAATGTATGTATAATTTAGTGATAAAAGCGAAATTGAACACGCACACGCGGACTGATTGCGCGCAGCACTGAAAAGGCGGCTCGGTGAGGGGTGTATTTAGAAAGAAGTTACACTGCCGGTACGAATGGATAATCAAGTAACAAATATGCGTTTCAAATAATGCTTAGGTGGCGAGACGTTCCGGTAACGAGGCACTACGCGGAAAATCTAAACAAACACGGGTATTTCCATTATTAACGAAATGTGGCCGTAGCCGTCGCGTGCCGAAAGGAATGGATCGGTGGTATTTCGCACTTGTCGCGGAATGTGTTTGTCCGACCGACAGCAAGAAATGCTCGTAAACGCACGTAATTGCGTGGTACACGCGTGGCGTCGGACGCGCTTGAAAGAGCAATCAAACGCGTGGTACACGCCTTATCCGAGATGTCGGATGAATGAGAGACAAAGGTACTTAGCGTTCGGTGTTCTGTTCTCAAGGATGACGAAGACGATAAGCTTCCAGGGATGCCTGGTCCAAGTAGTCGAAGGAACTGCCCCGTGGCGTTCAGCGTTGAAGTGATACTTCTGCGCAGGTGGAAGTTGCAGTCTCAATAAAGCCTCGTATTGAGGGGTGGCACGCACACGCGTCGTGACGCTTAATGGGGGAAGACAGCCCCGAGGTATCGCTGGCCTACACGCACTCGTTGCAATCGGTGAAAACCGCGTATCGTATAACGATAATGAGCATGAAATCACACTATTCAAGTAAACGCGCTTAATAATGTGCTCGACTTTATAACACGATGCATTTAGCAGAAACGTAATGATAGTACATCGAGGAATCAAGATGACGATAAATCTTAACAAAGAAACTAGGACTCTGTCACGCGTGTTATTGCTTCCGCGTTCCTAGCTCGACTACGCAATTCGTTGCGTTGCTGCGAGAATCGTCACCAAGCGCGGACCGGTGAGACAAAAAGCGATCGGGCTCAGCTCCCCTCACCGCGCTCGCCGCCGTCGCCGTTTTACTTTCGCTGTCGCTAACCGAAAACGCGCAATATTTTCAAACAGGAACATAAAGAAATTATTAATTTCACAAGTAAATTATACACTTATTCAGACGTTACAATAGAGCTGTTATCGTTACATTCAACGAAGAAGGAGTAGATTTTTATTTTGTGCACACTATTATTATTAATAAAGAACAAAATGACTTTGTTATTTTAACTAAAAAAATGTTACAGTGCTATCTAGATGAACATGTACAATCCTACAAAATTTATGATAATACTTGTTTTGAGTGGGTTTATTTAACTAAGAACAATTTATTTGATTCTGTTGTAACGCATTGCGTTAGGCTTAGTGAAAGCGAAAATTATATTGTTAAAAAATGGTTTTAAAGAAATACCAAATAAATGAAATTATCACTGAAAAGTGTGTATTTATATATATATATATATATATATATATATATATATATATAAGTACTTATATATATAAAATTTAATTATCCTCAGTATTTTTATTACCATTAAAGCAATTATACATATTAAGAAGGAAGCATCAGAGTCAGAGGATCACCACTAGTCCATTCATCAAAAAGGTTAAGCGACGTTGTCGTGGTACCACACTCGGATGGGTGACCGCCTGAGAGAGCGGGTTTTTTCAGGCAGACACGCGGCTGTCCACATACAGTTGTCATAGTATATTATTAAAACGCGCTCTCGAAAAAGTCCCATACGTAATGGAAATATTTACTTCTGCGTATAGTTTTATTCTTTGCTCTCTAAATTTCCTATACTTTCTTGAAATCTTTTGCATATTATGACTATATCCTAGCCGTGCAAGATTAGTATGGTATTTACTTTGTTCGTGTATACTTGTATCTTCGAGAAAAATTTTCTGCGTAAATTGTGTAGAGAATTAAATTTCCTATAAAAAAAGTCCGCGAGGGCATTTCTCTAAAATAAATTACAGCTTAGGCGTGAGTGGCGCCCGAAAAGTGACGTCTCGGCGAATTCGCAAGTGTTGCTCCGGTTAGTTGTAAAATTGAATGAAAAATTCCCAAAAATTCAAGGCTTAACTAGATAAAATAGGAAAGCTATTTCTGCAGGTTCAAACATTTTTTATTGATAAATTCGAATTATGACAGCTATGTAAAAAGAATTTTTTTATTTGATATCATAACTTTGATCAGTCATATCTCGGAAAGTATTATAACTGAAGATGACCAAAATATTTCATTTTGTAGGTAATTTTATTCTCTAAATATTCGATCTCTTCATATTCCGCCGTAAGTGCAACCGTGTTGGCCTGCTTACTTTGAATCAAGACAAAATTGTACCTTTGACAGAGATTTACGGGGTGAATAATTTGTTATTATTATTAACATTAGATACGCCTTGAAACGACTACACAAAAGGAAGGTTTGACAAATATTTTTAATTTTTTATTATTTTCTTTTTTTCAAGACATATCTAATGTTAATAATTAATAATAACAAATTATTTACCTCGTAAATTTCTGTCAAAGGTACAATTTTGTTTTGATTCAAAATTAGCAGGTCAACGGTTGCACTTACGGCGGAATATGAAGAGATCGAAGATTTAAAGAATAAAATTACCTACATAATAAAATTTGGTCATCCTGCGGTTAATACTTTCCGAGATATGACTGATCAAAGTTATATCAAACAAAAAAAAATTTTTTACATAGCTGTCATAATTCGAATTTATCGATAAAAAATGTTTGAATCCAGAGAAATAGCTTCTCTATTTTATCTAGTTAAGGCTTGAATTTTTGGGCACTTTTTATTCAATGCTAATGTATTAATATTGAATGGACCCCGCACAAAACCACGGGAAAAGGCCTTTCGGTCAAATTGTCTGAAACTCCTAAACAAAAAAGGGCATAAAATAAGAAAAATTTTGGCGCAAAACCAGAGGTCGATATGTTGATGTTCGGGAGTTATTTAGGGTCAAAGTTTGAAAAAAAACAAAATTTGACCCTAAATAACTCCCGAACGGATCAACATATCCATCTCTAGTTTGCGCCAAAATTTTTCTTATTTTATGCCCTTTTTCATTTAGGAGTTTCAGACAATTTTCCCGAAAGGCCTTTTTCCGTGATTTTGTGCGGGGTCCTTTACTAACCGGAACAACTTGCGAATTTGCCTAGACGTCACATTCCGATCACGCAACTTCTGGCGCTACTCACGCCTAAGCTATTGATTTTAGAGAAATGCCCTCACGGACTTTTTTACAGAAAATTTAATTCTCTACACAGTTGTCTATGTGGCATGTGCAAATTTGCTGTATCTCAAACAGTTTTCGCAGCGTTTCAAATAAAAGGTCAAAAGGGGCCAATTTTTTATAGTTTTTATTTTTCAAAAAAAAACGAGGGGGTTGACGAAGCACAAAATTGATATGTTTATATCAGTGCCATTTACTATCAAATAGCAAATAAATTAAACTGCCGAATTCAAATTCGATTTAACCCTCAACTTCACTGGCGAAATCTAGCCTATAAAATTTTGTGTGCAAATGGGGTACGTTTGTACCCCGCCAATGTAAAGGGTTAAGCCTAAAATAATTCGTAATTTGATTAGCCTATTAAGAGTCCTAGCTTTTAGAGCAGAAATGGTTATATGGAAAAAGAATTTATTTTATAATTCGGGAATTCAGTTCTCTCATCAAATAGCCGTGACTCATTTAGTCAATCACAATCGAGAGATTTCTATATGTTTGGAGAAATCTTATGTGAAAAAGTACTGGGCCGTTTCGTGACAAAGAATCGCCGCTTAAGGGGATCCTGAAGTGACAGGCAAACTCCAACGTGACAGCGCCACGATCTAGCACGGAACTAAAAATAATCGATAATTTCGATCGTTTACTATGTTTTCTGTGTTACCGTGCTATACCTGTCCTTGTCTAACGGATACCTATACGATATATCTGTCCTTGTCAGATTGCAGGCAGCGCCATCTCTGACAAGATCCGGACACTACTGTTTCACGCAACACTGCTCTTCTTGTTATTCAGCGTCTGTATTTGCATTTATAAAATGCAATTAGAGAAATTATTTTTTTCTAGTGTTTGAAATATAGCGCGAATGGACGCGCAACGCGAGGAGACACCGTGTATAATCGAGCGCGTTCAATATATCGATTTTCCGAAAACGCGCGAGGAGGGCCGACCTTTGTTTACGGCGCGCCGTTCGGCTGAGTGCACGATGCGGCGACGGCGGACTCACTTCTCGTCGCGAACTCGAGCCGAGCACACGTTCGAGCGTGAGCGGTCACGCTTCCTTACGATTGTTACTACGTAACACAGTTCCGCGAAACCCGTGCTGAAATTGGGATTGCATCGAGTTGTGGCTGCTCATATCACTTACTACTTTGCGGACACTGGTCTTTTCTTACATTGATACGTGCTTTTCGTTTGTGTTTATATTCTTCAAGGCCGGATTCGGATTCTCGGCAGTTGTTAGGTGTTCATAGCGATTCTCAGCGAGATGGATTATATTCTCCTTTTGTTCATTTCATTCTTTGTTCGGTTTCGATTTTCTTTATCCTTCGATAGCTCAGTAATCTCTCGTGATCGAGTTCAAGTAAAAATACAATTCGGATCTCTGCATTTCTGAAATAAGCGAATAGTGCTACTTATTCCTACTTACAGTTAAGGTTTACTCGCGGCATTCATAGCCCGGTTTCGTGTATGCTGGCCTGCACGGCCTCGGTGCGATACTCGCAATCGTCATAGATTCGGGGCGCAATACTTGTGCCAATAATATTCAGGGTGCAATACTTGCGCCAGTAATCGAGCGAGGCGCAATCCTCGCTCTCACTATAAAGAAAGGGAAGGGGTTTTTCTTCCTCACCGCACGAGACAACCCGGACATCGGCCTTTCCAGCCCAGCAGACGCTCTGAAGCGTCGATCGGCGGCGCCGTTCATCGGACGAGGGGGGCGAGCGGAGCATTTCGTGGGATCTCGTGGCGTCGTCGCCCTGGATGATTCTGCGGTGAACGCCTGCGATAAGTACACCGTATCCAGTGGTTTCGACTCTTCGAGACATCTCGTTATACATACGCGAAATGATCCTTCCTATAGTTATTCACGTCATTGTACGCTGTGTACTTTTGTCAAAAATACGTTACGTTTAATAAGTTCCCTTGTAACCATCTCCGATAGAAAACGATTAAAAACGGCTATATATACAGATATCTGTATCGTTTTTAATCGTATCTTATCGGTTCTATCGTTGCATATTCAGAAGAGAGATAAAACATTAATCGAATCGAATCGGTTTCTATCGTTTTCGATCCGAATAAGAAAATAACTATACAAATTTTATAGTTATGAATCGTTTTCTATATGTACAATTATTGCCCGTCTTAATCAATCGTATATACACGATATAATATATATCGTTATTTATGGTAATAATTTTGCCGCATGCATTAATACGGATATATAAGAATAAAATGATAGACATCTCATCGATATTTATACGACTTAACCGAACCGATACATCTATCGTTTCTTATCACAATTATCTGACATACAACTTATCATCTTCTTTACGACAGCAAATCGGTTCGTTTTCTATCGTATATCAATGATATAAATTGAATCGTTTGAAAGCCCTCTACTTTGCATATGTTTTTATAAGGTTAAAACGATAGACATCTCGTCGATATTTATACGACTAACCGAACCGATACATCTATCGTTTCTTATCAGAATTATCTGACATACAACTTATCATCTTCTTTACGACAGCAAATCGGTTCGTTTTCTATCGTATATCAATGATATAAATTGAATCGTTTGAAAGCCCTCTACTTTGCATATGTTTTTATAAGGTTAAAACGATAGACATCTCGTCGATATTTATACAACTTAACCGAACCGACACATCTATCGTTTCTTAGCAGGATTTTCCGACGTACAACTTATCATCTTCTGTACGGCAGCAAATCGATTCGTTTTCTATCGTATATCAATGATATAAATTGAATCGTTTGAAAGCCAAGTATCCCAGAATCTCAAGCCAGAATCCCAAGTATTTTGTAACGTGAGTTTCTAATAGAATATAGTAAATAAACTCCTTACAGAAAAGTATTACTGGTTGGTCAGTAATTTATTACTGAGTCTAGTGATTTTTTACTGGCGATTAGTATTTTATTCTTGTATTTAGTCAGTATTTTAACTACTGGCAAATGAGTAATATCTAGTAGTATTAGTAGTTCTTCCGGGATTCGAAATACTGATACAAGTACTGCAGTATTTGCTTATATAGTAAAAAAGTACTGAAGTATTAGAGATTCTAGTAGTTGAGCTTAGACGTGAAGTACTGATAGAATGAGTAAGTAGTTTTCCTAGTAATTCATTACTTGGTCTAGTACTTAAGTACTGGTATAGATGAGATTCAACACTGAGGCGGCAAACGCCTGAAGTACTGAATTCATATAATTCATTTAAAGATCGACAGGAGTCATTTATTACTAGAATCGTAAAATCCGTATTATGGCATAAATTATTCACTTACAATAATGATTTAAAAAAACATTTATTTAACATTTATTCAACATTAATTTAATATTTGTGTTATATTGATTAATTATTTGCAATAATGATTTTAAAAAACATTTATTTAACATTTATTAAACATTAATTTAATATTTATTTTATATTAATTATTCATTTGCAATAATAATTTGAAAAAACATGTATTTAACATTTATTAAACATTATTTGATATTTATTTTACATAAATTATTCAAACACGATGAAACACATTTACTTCGCCAGCGTATAAGAAATTTAATTTGATAAATTATTCATTTACAATAATTATTTTAAAAAACATTTATTTAACATTTATTCGGCAATAATATAATATTTATGTAATATTGATTATTTATTTGTAACAATAATTTGAAAAAACATTTATTTAACATTTATTTGACATTAATTTAATATTTATTTTATATTAATTATTTATTTGCAATAATGATTTAAAGAAAACGTATATTTAACATTTATTTGACATTAATTTAATATTTATTTTACAATAATTATTTATTTACTATAATAATTTTAAAGAACATTTATTTAATATTAATATTTACTTAAAATATTATTTAACAATAGCTATTTAATTATAAGAAATCATCATTTTTCTGTTATCTCGTTTTGCTCTATAAATTATGTGGCGGTAGGGGCCTATTGCACAATAATTTACAAGTTAATAATATTAGTGAAAGAGCTTTGTTTTTCACTAATATTATTAATTGGAAATTATTGTGCAATAGGCCCTTGCTGTCCGCTATGAACATATGACGGAGACCGTGCGGCGCGGCACGACAGCGTGGGCTTGCGCGCCGGGAATAGTACGGCTCGCGCTCAATATGCGGCGCATCGCCGAGCCCGTGACCCGTATTTAAGATTCAACATCGATCCCTATATATAGAGAGATGTCTTCGCGAGGTTCTTCAGCGTTTGCAGGATTGTCAGTCAGAACGTGCTCACTCTCCGGGCCTCTGATAAGTGATGTAACCTTTTGAGGAGTATGCTTTCTTGCGGCCTCCGTTCATACCTGCATTAAAACCGATTATAAATAATATCATGTTCTGTAAAGTTTCATGACTATTTAATATGTATCCTGTAATTCAGTACTTTTCACAGCAAGCAGTTTCAGTAATTTTTCACCAGTACTCAATATCCAGTAATTCAAAACTAAGCATCAGTAGTTCTGTGTAACAAATTACTGCCAGTAATCCAGTACTGCCCAGTATTTCTGAAGTACCGGCCAAAATATTACTGCCAGTATTTACAATAATTTATTACTGAGTACTTTTAGTGCTTTTTTTATGTAAGGGACGATTCACTAACCATATTAAAAACGATAGAAACTGATGTGCAGCTGATAAGACATTTACGATAAAATTGTAAATAAACAATTCACTAACCATATTAAAAACGATAAAAAATGATGTATAGCTGATAAGACATTTACGATAGGATCCCAAGTATTTTGTAACGTGAGTTTCTGATAGAGTACCGTAAATAAACGATTCACTAAGCATATTAAAAACGATAAATACTGATGTATAGCTGATAAAACATTTACGATAGGATCCCAAGTATTTTATAACGTGAATTTCTGATAGAGTACCATAAATAAACGATTCATTAACCGTATTAAAAACGATAAGAAATTTTTTATCGTTTTCTATCGGAGATGGTTACAAAGGTTGCCTCGCGTTTTGGGCATCGATATTGTCTCGCGTAGTCCCTCAAGCTACATTCTTGCACAGCGTTACTCGCAGTTAACATTCAGATTGCATCATACTATTCGTGATTTCATTGTCGTTGCATTGCTCGAGTCAATCGGTTATATTGTGACAAGTGCGTTATTCTATCCGCGTCAGGTGTATTCCACCTGCTCCCCCTTACTCGCGGGATCTTGTCTGCATCCCCCGATTCAAAGTGTGATATTTGAGTGGCGATACTCGCATTATATCATTCACGTATTCAAGAGTGTTACAATACTCGCGATATGTCTCCGACATATTACTTTACTGTATACTTTATGTCAAATGCAATATCCTTCATTACGTACCGATTTATGAATTCGTACTAAAACTATTGTATTTCTGTTATACAACGAATTATATTTGAATTGAATCCCATCGAGGGGAGCTGTTGTCAATTGACTGAGATAACTAAATTCCTGACACCCGTATACCCATATCAGATCCTAACAGTCTACTGTCGTACTTTTTAAACATTTTGGTCCTTCGAGCCGGATACGTGTGCGGCTTCAGGATGAGGCTCAGTCATATTGAAACTCGTTTAGAGCAGCAGCTCGCCCTAATGGATTTAATTGCTAACGCGGTTGATGACTCAATTCGTGTTAAAAGGTTAAATATTACGCCGCGGGTGGTGCACGCGCGTACTACTGATCTTAAGGCAAATTCGGAACAGATCTCGCTTCAACATAAAGCCATCGGTCTGGCTGTGTGCGGATTAAGTCCTGAGGACACTTCGCGTCTATTCAATCATTCATATTTTTCCGGAAGGTTTCATTCATGAACATACGAGCGCTTTCTTAACGCCGTCGAGCGTGCGAATTCTCTTCTGGAGCCGGAACAAGAGCCGGTTTCGCGTGCGTCTTCGGCGCGGTCTGCTTCGAGCAATGCAACATTTTACTATCGCGCGCGTTTGCCGCGCATTGATTTACCGAAATTGAGCGGATCTCATTCTGACTGGCTATATTTCAAGGATCTATTCAGCTCGCTTGTTTTGACGAACCCTACACTCACATCGGTCAAAAGCTTCAATAATTAAAGAATGGTTTGATCGGATTAGCTGCTCTATTGTTCAAGAACACGACGTTACGCGTGTACCACGCAAATACGTGCACTTACGAGCTCGTCCGAGCTTACGCGTGTACCACGCAAATACGTGCTCTTACGAGCTCGTCCGACGTTACGCGTGTACCACGCGATTACGTGTTCTTACAAGCACGTCTTATATCGGTCGGACGAATCTACTTCCCGGCAAGTGCGTCGTTCGTGTTGTGTAATTAATCAAGCTCGCAACGGTTATTGCAGGGTGATATTCCGCGAATGCAATGATTTTGTTCGAGTAAATTAATACTGCGTATTTCATCGTAGCCGAGATGTGTGGTTGTCTAAACGCGTTTTGAAATTCCTACCGTTGTGTACATTCGTCATCGGCATTTTTACCTTGATTCTCGGGTTACCCCCCTCATTGCGTCGGTTATTTTCTTGTGTACCCATGTGGCGCGTGTTTGTATTCATTTTCCTGATTACTATGGCATCTTGCGAATTGTAAGCCTTGCGCTGATTCAGATGCGTGATATTATTCGTAAAAAATATATGTCGACAAATCCACATACACCCAGATGATCGGGAGTTTCAAGGAATTCTGTGGATTCATAAATCAAAAGGCAGTCGTTCTATTCGTTTGTTTATCAGCGGACTACATTTACTTATGGCTTAGCCTACGCTCTTTATTTATGCGTTGTAACAACGCATCGTATATGAAGGTGCCGACTCATTGTCAGTACGACAGGCACAGAAAATAGCACAGTAGTTAACTCGTCTCTGCATGGCGGGGAGGGTTTCCTCCTCAAGAATGGGCCGCCACTTAACCGGAAATTCCTCCGGAAATTCTCAAAGCTATCCCTCCGGATAAACAAATTATTTCATATCGTGTAAGGATTGACCAGAACATAACGGTTCGCATTCTTGGATTGTGTTGAAATCCTTTGATTCATAGCTGCATTTCACTATGATGTTACCGTCTCATAAGTAATTATCACCGCAAAATCTTCATCAATCAAGACTTACGGTCTTTAAAATCGGTTGATAAGTTCTTTCGTTTATGGCTTCATTGATCAGTTACAAGAGAAACTCAAAATTACCATTACTAGATGGATTGACCTCAATTCTGGTCACCGGATTGAAATCCATTGTTCTGTGACGCCTCTTATCATGCGCTCGAGGTCGTCGTGTACATACGATCCACCACGGTCAATGAAGATACAAGGATCAATTTATTATGCGCTGAAAGCTAAGTCGTTCTAAAGCGTTGTACCATATCGTACCTTGATCTCTCAAGCGCAATTCTGCTTGCGAATCCTTGTTTGCCACGTCTTGGACGTTTCTCGATACACGCTTACACCTGTTCTTTCTTTGCACAAATTCTGCAGTAGCGTTTACGTGAAAGGTTACTCCTTCCGTTGGAAGGACTGTTTCATCCGATACTCGGATAAGCGAACTGCCGCCTTTCATCCGATACTCGGATAAGTGATCCGTTGCCTCTCGTCCGATACTCGGATAAGCGTCGCGTCGCACTGTAGGCTCTTACGAGCTAATCCGATACGTCGGATAAGTGTCTCTCAAGACACATGCTTTATGAAAATCTAAACTTACTTTCTACGGAGTACTCTGTTGCGAAATAGATCACAACAGTTGCTCAGGCTATGCGTCGGCCCTTACAAAGCCGTTACGCATTAATGCCTTAACACTTCATGCAAGGAAGTGCGCAATGCTTCTCAAGTATACCTTCGTGACGTGGAGATTTCACGTGCATCTCGCTGGCCATTGAGTCGCCATATGTCGAAAGATTGTTTCCAAGCGTTTACAACGTGCTTACAGCATTACCTTTCCATTTTACAAATGGAATACAGCTACCCCTCACGTTCGAGGAAAACAGAAGGATAAAGTTCCGAAAAGCACATACCTCCGATCGTTCTGAAATTTTGTATACTATTATATTTTGATATGCTAATTACGAATATGTCAATGAAAATTGGCGCGTCATTTTCTAGGTAAAAATAAAAAAAAATTTTTTTTGCATATTTTTGAATTATCTTGATTAATATAGATTTTAGTACAAAAAGTTTCAAATAAAAATTGTACGTCTCTTAAAAACACAACTTTTATGTTCTATACGCTATTACTGTAAAAACAGTACTTAACGAGAAAAATGTGAGAAAAAACGAAATAACAAAAAATGGTAAATATACCGATCAGGGGACCATCCCTCGATGGCCTTGACCTTGGCATATTTTGTCAAGGTCATGACCCTGAGTGACCTTCAAAAGTTTTTAGCCGTCGCTCGTTGTATGTTAAAAAGTTATTAACAAAAAAAGTTTGACAAATATAGCAGTTATTTTGAGTACTAATAGACATAAATGACTGATATTTATGTGGAAATAGTACATGTATGAACGAAGGAAAGTTAGTTAAAGTAGCGAGATGTTGGTATATTAAGAAAAGTACACAGAAAAAACAGTATGGTTGACTCACACATAAATCTGGTTGTGCTAACCTTTATATGGTTGACACACATAAATCTGGTTGTGCTAACCAGAATTTAGTTGAGTCAACTATACTGTTTTTTCCGTGTACTATTTAAAGCAGAGAATAGAGAGTATGTGCTTCAACTTACAAAGCACATACATGTAAAGCGCGTCACTAACCTATAGGTTAGTGGCGCGCTTTACAAGTATGTGCTTTGTATGTGCTTCAACTTAGGAAGCACATACTTTTAAAGCGCGTCACTAACCTATAGGTTCGTGGCGCGCTTTACAAGTGTGTGCTTTGTATGTGCTTCAACTTAGAAAGCACATACTTGTAAAGCGCGTCACTGACCTATAGGTTAGTGGCGCGCTTTACAAGTGTGTTCTTTGTATGTGCTTCAACTTAGAAAGCACATACTTGTAAAGCGCGCAACTATAACCTTGTCAGGTGAATGAAACGTTCTACCTTGTGTACGGGGCCTTGCTAATCTTTTCAGTATCAATATTTTTAGTATATGGTAGACTCATCACTTTAGTAAGGCGAAGATTTAATAGATATACAGATTTTATATGTCAGGTGAATGGAATTGAATGTTCATTTGTATTTTTCTTGTTAAGTACTGCTTTTACAGTAATAGCGTATAGAATATAAAAGTTGCGTTTTTAAGAGACGTACAATTTTTATTTGAAACTTTTTGTACTAAAATCTATATCAATCAAGATAATTCAAAAATATGCAAAAAAAATATTTTTTTTATTTTTACCTAGAAAATGACCTTTGCGCCAATTTTCATTGACATATTCGTAATTAGCATATCAACATATAATAGTATACAAAATTTCAGAACGATCGGAGGTATGTGCTTTTTGGAACTACAGCCAAACAGAAAATAGGAGACAGATCTGTTAAGTCTCATTTAAAGCGAATCATTAGAATCACGGTTATTCATCCGGGCAACAACAGTCTTACCCGTGCTGTCTTAGTTCGTACGTGAACTCCTTAATTGAAGCGGTCTATTGTAAAGGTTCGGCCGCGTTTGATTCAAGCAGACATTTTGCAAATTATTCGTTGACCCTGGTCAACGAAGGCGGGGAGGATGTTTGAAATATAGCGCGAATGGACGCGCAACGCGAGGAGACACCGTGTATAATCGAGCGCGATCAATATATCGATTTTCCGAAAACGCGCGAGGAGGGCCGACCTTTGTTTACGGCGCGCCGTTCGGCTGCGTGCACGATGCGGCGACGGCGGACTCACTTCTCGTCGCGAACTCGAGCCGAGCACACGTTCGAGCGTGAGCGGTCACGCTTCCTTACGATTGTTACTACGTAACACAGTTCCGCGAAACCCGTGCTGAAATTGGGATTGCATCGAGTTGTGGCTGCTCATATCACTTACTACTTTGCGGCCACTGGTCTTTTCTTACATTGATACGTGCTTTTCGTTTGTGTTTATATTCTTCAAGGCCGGATTCGGATTCTCGGCAGTTGTTAGGTGTTCATAGCGATTCTCAGCGAGATGGATTATATTCTCCTTTTGTTCATTTCATTCTTTGTTCGGTTTCGATTTTCTTTATCCTTCGATAGCTCAGTAATCTCTCGTGATCGAGTTCAAGTAAAAATACAATTCGGATCTCTGCATTTCTGAAATAAGCGAATAGTGCTACTTATTCCTACTTACAGTTAAGGTTTACTCGCGGCATTCATAGCCCGGTTTCGTGTATGCTGGCCTGCACGGCCTCGGTGCGATACTCGCAATTGTCATAGATTTGGGGCGCAATACTTGTGCCAATAATATTCAGGGTGCAATACTTGCGCCAGTAATCGAGCGAGGTGCAATCCTCGCTCTCACTATAAAGAAAGGGAAGGGGTGTTTCTTCCTCACCGCACGAGACAACCCGGACATCGGCCTTTCCAGCCCAGCAGACGCTCTGAAGCGTCGATCGGCGGCGCCGTTCATCGGACGAGGGGGGCGAGCGGAGCATTTCGTTGGATCTCGTGGCGTCGTCGCCCTGGATGATTCTGCAGTGAACGCCTGCGATAAGTACACCGTATCCAGTGGTTTCGACTCATCGAGACATCTCGTTATACATACGCGAAATGATCCTTGCTATAGTTATTCACGTCATTGTACGCTGTGTACTTTTGTCAAGAATACGTTACGTTTAATAAGTTGCCTCGCGTTTTGGGCATCGATATTGTCTCGCGTAGTCCCTCAAGCTACATTCTTGCACAGCGTTACTCGCAGTTAACATTCAGATTGCATCATACTATTCGTGATTTCATTGTCGTTGCATTGCTCGAGTCAATCGGTTATATTGTGACAAGTGCGTTATTCTATCCGCGTCAGATGTATTCCACCTGCTCCCCCCTACTCGCGGCATCCCCCGATTCAAAGTGTGATATTTGAGTGGCAATACTCGCATTATATCATTCACGTATTCAAGAGTGTCACAATACTCGCGATATGTCTCCGACATATTACTTTACTGTATACTTTATGTCAAATGCAATATCCTTCATTACGTACCGATTTATGAATTCGTACTAAAACTATTGTATTTCTGTTATACAACGAATTATATTTGAATTGAATCCCATCGAGGGGAGCTGTTGTCAATTGACTGAGATAACTAAATTCCTGACACCCATATACCCATATCAGATCCTAACAGTCTACTCTCGTACTTTTTAAACATCTAGGCTTCGAATCTTAGTTCTGCTTGCGCGATATTATTCTTACATGTTTTCCCTAGCGCGCCTCTATCTCATTTTGTACATATAAACTGCAGTATTTTTGTATTAAGCAAATATTGTCGTCAGGTGACAGCTCTACGTGCGCAAAAAATAAGTAAGTTTTTTAATTTTTTTCGTTTTTCATACAAACTCGACCGTTGCGCGCTAGATTTTTGCACGTACTTTAATTCTGTAAAAGAATTTTGCGATTCTGTAAAGCCAATTCGAAGATTTCTTATAATGCAATAATGTCAATATACAGACGGGTTCAGGATCCCCTTAATGGACCGATTTTCTTGCAAAAGGTGTCAAAATTTTTCTAATTTTTCGGGGATGGCGACGATGGGGTTCGATTTTTTGATTTACCGATTTTCTTGAAATTGGAGCCAAAATTTTGCTAATTTGACGGGGATTGCGACTATGAGTTTATTTTTTTCAAGAGAAAGCTTTCTCTATCTATATAACCTGTCCGTCTGTCTGTCCGCGAACTACTCATTCATTAATGGACCGATTTTCTTGCAAAAGGTGTAAAAATTTTTCTAATTGCTTGGGGATGGCGACGATGAGGTTTGATTTTTTGACTTACCGATTTTCTTGAAATTGGAGCCAAAATTTTGCTAATTTTACGGGAATTGCGACTATGGGTTTATTTTTTTCAAGAGAAAGCTTTCTCTATCTATATAATTACCTTATACCGATTTACTTGAAACCGGTGCAAAAATTTTTCTAATTTTTTGGGGATTGCGATGATGGGTTTAATTTGTTTTTAAGAAAGCTTTCTTTTCATGAAAAAAAAGAAATTTTTTTTACGGTAACGTTCGACTTAATACGAATCTATATCATTACCTAATCACTGTCTGTCTCAGTCTGTTTGCGAACTGCTCATTCATTAATGGACCGATTTTCTTGCACCAGGTGCCAAAATTTTTCTAATTTCTCGAGGATGACTATCATGAAATTCACAATATATGTTAAGACCGTTAAGATATAAATCAATACAAAGGAAATAGCCATACGGTCCTAAGCTTGGATCTTAGGCAGCTCAATATAATTATTTTTTATATGTATTAATACGCGTATACAATAGCTGTGTTTTAAGTCCGACAAATAATCGGCGCGCAGTTTAATATGTTGGAAAATACGCGTATTAATACATATAGAAAATAATTATATTGAGCTGCCTAATAAAGATCCAAGCTTGGACCGTATGGCTATTTCCTTTATATTGATTTATATCTTAACGATCTTAATATATATTGTTTATTCACGTCGCCTGAGAGAGACGTTCAAATTATTGTTATCCGGTTATTGCGATAAATATTACCACATGCCCCGGTAGTCGAATTGGTAAGACGCCCGAACGGGATGCGGGAGATTCCAGGTTCGAACCCTGGCTGGGGTAATATTTTTCGCAATAAGTTTTTACAGTGATTTTAATATTAAATCGATATCGATTTAATTAGGGAAGGGAGAGGGAATTTCTAATGTTCCAACAATAGCTGTGTTTTAAGTCCGACAAACAATCGGCGCGCAGTTTAATATGTTGGAAAATACGCGTATTAATACATATAGAAAATAATTATATTGAGCTGCCTAAGATCCAAGCTTGGACCGTATGGCTATTTCCTTTGTAGGGAGCGTCCCGTTTGACCACGTTAATATAGACCACGGTCCCGATTGACCACGTTGATATTGACCACGTTGCAATTGACCACGTCGCGATTGACCACGTTGCGATTGACCACGGTCCCGATTGACCACGGTTTTGATTGACCACCGTTCCGATTGACCACGGTTCCGATTGACCACCGTCTCGATTGACCACGGTCCCCATTGACCACGGTCTCAATTGACCACCGTCCCGATTGACCACGGTCCCGATTGACCACCGTCCAGATTGACCACGGTCCCGATTGACCACCGTCCCGATTGACCACAGTCCCGATTGACCACAGTCCCGATTGACCACAGTCCCGATTGACCACCGTCCCGATTGACCACGGTCCCGATTGACCACCGTCCCGATTGACCACCGTCTCGATTAACCACCGTCCCGAACTAACCTATATAGGTTAATGACGCGCTTTAAACAATTAAATACTTTTAAAGCGCGTCACTAATCGTCAATCGGGACCGTGATCAATCGGGACGGTGGTCAATCGGGACGGTGGTCAATCGGGACGGTGGTCAATCGGGACGGTGGTCAATCGGGACCGTGGTCAATCGGGACTGTGGTCAATCGGGACAGTGGTCAATCGGGTCGGTAGTCAATCGGGGCCGTGGTCAATCGGGACGGTGGTCAATCGGGACCGTGGTCAATCGGGACGGTGGTCAATCGGGACCGTGGTCAATTAGGACAGTGGTCAATTGGGACCGTGGTCAATCACAACGTGGTCAATTGTAACGTGGTCAATCGCAACGTGGTCAGTTTCAACGTAGTCAATCGGGACCGTGGTCAATATCAACGTGGTCAAACGGGTGCCACTCTCCTTTGTATTGAATCATGGAATTCGATTTTTTGTTTTACCGATTTTCTTGAAATTGGAGTTAAAATTTTTCTAATTTTTGGGGGATTGCAACGATGGGTTTAATTTTTTTCGGGGATGGCTACCATGGGGTCCAATTTTTTGTTTTACCGATTTTTTTGAAAGCGGTGCCAAAATTTTGCTAAATTAAAAGAATTTTGGTACCGGTTTTAAGAAAATCGGTTTAAGAAAAATTATACCCATCGACGCCATCCCCGAAAAATGAGAAATTTTTTGGCCCCGGTTTCAAGAAAATAGGTCCATTGATAAATGAGTAGTTTTTGCGGTCAGAACCAATTTTCTTGAAACCGGTGCAAAAATTTTTCTAATTTTTCGAGGATCGCGACGATGGATTAACCATTAAAAAACAATAGGAGAGACCGGGGCTAAATTGGCAGTTTTTTTTCGGTGCCGATTTTTATATAACAACAAAATAAATAATTTTAGTTAAATGTGGTATACCATTGTAAAGAGTAAACCTTTAGCTACAAAATTTATATGGAAAATTTTTGTCTACGTCGCTTTGTTTAACCGGTATAGAGCAAAAACGACAACGGTGGAAAAATCGAAATCTCAAAAATGCCGGGGTAAAATCGTCACTCCATAAATACATAATTCCGATTATGAAAACTGATAGGATACATTTTATTAATTATTTGGGAATAGAAAAATGTAACCATTTATTAATTAGTGTTAAAAAATTTCATTATTTTGTGTTTTTGTGTGTGTGTACGGATTCTATAACTAAAGAACTAATCAACCAAATATTAAAGAAAAATATATGAAATAGGGGTAGAAAAGACTGAGAAATATAATAAAATTATAAAATTTGCCAATATTATAAAAGTCCACCCCGGGTGCTTACTGACGGATTAGCCCCAAACACAAGTTTCAGGTTTGATCGCCCACGAAATATTAGACATCAACGATAATGAAAAAACTACACTGGATTCGTGTTCAGCATGCATTACTCTTTATAATCACGTACCTCAAGATTTGGAGAGCAAATATTATTGCAGATATTACAAAATTTCCACGCGCAGAAAATTTCAATTTTACCTTCCGAAAACACGTTTGCCCTCGTAAAAATCATAACACGGCAGGTAACCTGCCGAAACTCCGTTGGTCACATGGGTACCATAAGCAGCGTTTACAATGTTAATAGCGAGTTCGCACAATATACAGGTTCCGAGATATTTGATTTGACGGTTTTACCCCGTAGACGGTTTAGCCCCGGTCTCCCCTACTATATCCTAAATTTATGAATGAGAGCTCATTAAAGCGGATAAGCAGTGAGTACTTTTTAATTCAAAAAAGGTATAAATTTTTCGATTAATAATGTAAATTGACACAGGCACAATATGTTGTACTATATGATGTTGTACTATATGATGTTGTACTATATGATGTTGTACTTTATAGATAGGCTAGCTTTTAGGCCCGCGCAAAGCGCTTCGCGCGGGCCTAAATGCTAGTGTCATTAAATGTTCTTTTACAATCGCGTGAAATTTAAAAAATGATTGAATGAGTGTTTTAAATTTATAATTTATTTTCATTAGTTGAAACAAAATACTAAAATAGAAAAATTGCTTTAAAAATATAATATATACATATACAGGGTGAGGAAAAAGTATGGAAACCCTGAAAAACCTTGAAATATATAAGTTTTTCAGAAGTGTTTCGGATAAAAGTTGTAGGGTTTAAAAATATCTATTCGCCAGTGAATAAATTAATAAACGTGAGTCTCGATCGGCCTGACTGGCAGAAATTTATTATTACAACGACGTTTCGACCCTTGTTTTGGGTCCTTATCAAGTTAATAAGTTATTGACAATGCTGAAACAATATGATTAACAATATGATTACATATGCAGCCCTGATACAATGGTGAAGTACAAAAAACTTACATAAATCATTGCGCGTCAATTACTGTCATAATTAGAGATATCATGGGAAGACGAACAGTTAGAGGAGACATACGCGTCTCATTTGACAAACAGGACAACTGACACATACTTCATAAACAAACATAAAGTAAATTAAACAACATAGAGAGTAAAGTTTAGAGAGAAGATATTATACGGTCATAGACCATTGGTAAATTCTCCGTGTCTTTCTGAGAATTGATAGACTCTTTATATTTTTTAATGAACATCATTTCAGAAATCTCGCGTTTTTTAAGATTGTGTTCCCTATGTAAAATTTTAACATCTTGCCAATTAAAATTATGATTGAAATCAGTTCTGTGTTTGCTGACGACAGAATGTTTAGTGGGGAGTTTCTTTATATCCGCGGAATGTTCTTTAATGCGGGTCTCCAAATGTCTTTTTGTCTGCCCGATATAGCAGGCATTGCAATCAGTGCAGTCAAGTTTGTACACAACCTCCGTGCATTTCTTATTGTCTAATATGTCTTTCCCTTTTTTGATTAAAACATCTAATTTTTTAGGTACCGTGTATAAAGTCGTTAAGCCATAATTGCTGAAAATTCGTCGTAAGTCTTCACTAAAAGTTTTAACGTACGGTATGGATACATAATGTTTTAAGTCTAAGGCATTGTTATCCTCGTCATCGGTACCGACACCATCGTAAGAAATCAATCGTTTTTTAATTACACCGAGTCTCATTTGTATGTGTTTGTTCACAAGAGTATCAGGGAAACAGTTATTCGACAACACGGATTTCACAAAGCTGATATTTTCTTCGTGAAAGCGTTCGTCGGACAAAAGAATAGCATGATCGACCAAGTTCATGATGGTGTTGATCTTATATTTCAGCGGATGACTAGAGAAGTAATTGATGTAACGGCCAGAGAACGTTGGTTTACGATACCAATTAGTAGATAAAAAATTATCATGTCTGTATACAGTCGTGTCCAAAAAATTCAAACAATTATTCTTCTCCAGTTCATACGTGAACTTGAGACGAGGATGATAATTATTAAACGCAGAGACAACGTCGTTAAGTTTAGACACCGGTATACACATGAAAATGTCATCAACATAGCGATAAAATATATGGATCTGAAAGTCAAAGGATTGAATGCAAAAAGTTTCCAAGTCGTCCATTACTAAATCAGCCAGAATCGGGGAGAGGGGAGAACCCATCGGACTACCGAAGATCTGCTCATAGAAGTCTCCATTGAAGGCAAAGCTGGTAGAATTTAGGATCATCTTGATGGCAAACAGGAATTGTTCAAGATTCATCCGAGTTTCCCTCGATATCGCAGCCCATCTCTTTTCGATTCCGGTCAAAACAAGATCAACGGGTATGTTCGTGAACAATGCAACGACATCGAGGGAAACAAGGATGTGGTTCGGAGGAATGCTGCATTCTTTGATACAATTCACGAACGACCAACTGTCTTTAACATGAGATTTTGGTTTCGCGATAGATTTATCAAGGATGTTGTGTAAATAAGAGGCAATGTTGTATAAAGGGCTTCCGATAGCAGAAACAATTATGCGCAGAGGATAACCTTCTTTATGGATCTTCGGAAGTCCGTAGCAACGCGGGAGGTTCCCATTCGTACAATTTAGAACATTGTAATCCCTCGAGTCGATAATCTCATTGTCTAACCATGATTTCACCAAACAATTAAGTTTCGAAGTGATTTTTCTAATCGGATCCTTATCCAATTTACGATAGGTGGAGGGATCATTAAGAAGTGTTTTCGTTACATGATTTTATAAAGACTAATAAGAGTCTCAATCCTATCGACCGACACATTTTATCTCAGTTCTCTATTTGCAAAAAATATCTTTTTGACAATACCAATCTTTTAGTCACGAATGCTGACAAAGGTCAAACCACAGTTATCATGGACAGACTCGACTATGTTACGCAGATGAAAACACTTCTTAATGATCCCTCCACCTATCGTAAATTGGATAAGGATCCGATTAGAAAAATCACTTCGAAACTTAATTGTTTGGTGAAATCATGGTTAGACAATGAGATTATCGACTCGAGGGATTACAATGTTCTAAATTGTACGAATGGGAACCTCCCGCGTTGCTACGGACTTCCGAAGATCCATAAAGAAGGTTATCCTCTGCGCATAATTGTTTCTGCTATCGGAAGCCCTTTATACAACATTGCCTCTTATTTACACAACATCCTTGATAAATCTATCGCGAAACCAAAATCTCATGTTAAAGACAGTTGGTCGTTCGTGAATTGTATCAAAGAATGCAGCATTCCTCCGAACCACATCCTTGTTTCCCTCGATGTCGTTGCATTGTTCACGAACATACCCGTTGATCTTGTTTTGACCGGAATCGAAAAGAGATGGGCTGCGATATCGAGGGAAACTCGGATGAATCTTGAACAATTCCTGTTTGCCATCAAGATGATCCTAAATCCTACCAGCTTTGCCTTCAATGGAGACTTCTATGAGCAGATCTTCGGTAGTCCGATGGGTTCTCCCCTCTCCCCGATTCTGGCTGATTTAGTAATGGACGACTTGGAAACTTTTTGCATTCAATCCTTTGACTTTCAGATCCATATATTTTATCGCTATGTTGATGACATTTTCATGTGTATACCGGTGTCTAAACTTAACGACGTTGTCTCTGCGTTTAATAATTATCATCCTCGTCTCAAGTTCACGTATGAACTGGAGAAGAATAATTGTTTGAATTTTTTGGACACGACTGTATACAGACATGATAATTTTTTATCTACTAATTGGTATCGTAAACCAACGTTCTCTGGCCGTTACATCAATTACTTCTCTAGTCATCCGCTGAAATATAAGATCAACACCATCATGAACTTGGTCGATCATGCTATTCTTTTGTCCGACGAACGCTTTCACGAAGAAAATATCAGCTTTGTGAAATCCGTGTTGTCGAATAACTGTTTCCCTGATACTCTTGTGAACAAACACATACAAATGAGACTCGGTGTAATTAAAAAACGATTGATTTCTTACGATGGTGTCGGTACCGATGACGAGGATAACAATGCCTTAGACTTAAAACATTATGTATCCATACCGTACGTTAAAACTTTTAGTGAAGACTTACGACGAATTTTCAGCAATTATGGCTTAACGACTTTATACACGGTACCTAAAAAATTAGATGTTTTAATCAAAAAAGGGAAAGACATATTAGACAATAAGAAATGCACGGAGGTTGTGTACAAACTTGACTGCACTGATTGCAATGCCTGCTATATCGGGCAGACAAAAAGACATTTGGAGACCCGCATTAAAGAACATTCCGCGGATATAAAGAAACTCCCCACTAAACATTCTGTCGTCAGCAAACACAGAACTGATTTCAATCATAATTTTAATTGGCAAGATGTTAAAATTTTACATAGGGAACACAATCTTAAAAAACGCGAGATTTCTGAAATGATGTTCATTAAAAAATATAAAGAGTCTATCAATTCTCAGAAAGACACGGAGAATTTACCAATGGTCTATGACCGTATAATATCTTCTCTCTAAACTTTACTCTCTATGTTGTTTAATTTACTTTATGTTTGTTTATGAAGTATGTGTCAGTTGTCCTGTTTGTCAAATGAGACGCGTATGTCTCCTCTAACTGTTCGTCTTCCCATGATATCTCTAATTATGACAGTAATTGACGCGCAATGATTTATGTAAGTTTTTTGTACTTCACCATTGTATCAGGGCTGCATATGTAATCATATTGTTAATCATATTGTTTCAGCATTGTCAATAACTTATTAACTTGATAAGGACCCAAAACAAGGGTCGAAACGTCGTTGTAATAATAAATTTCTGCCAGTCAGGCCGATCGAGACTCACGTTTATTTAAAAATATCTATTTATACTGACCTTATTGTATATCAGTTTGGTCTTAGATGGCGTCGTTCAGGTGGTCAAGGTCATTTTGAATTTTTTAAATTGGACCCTCTATTTTTTTAATGCATATTCTTGTAGCCCTCGTCGAGACGTTTTCAAAAAACTATAATAAAACTCGTTAAAAATTTCCTGATATTGCAAACTTTGTCATTAAATTTTTAATATAAAATATGAAATATCTCATAAAGTATTCACTTTTCGATGACTTTACCTTAATACTTTTATACGTAAAATAATGAAAGAAATCGAATAATAATATTAATTTTTACATTTGCAATTTTGTAAAATTGAATGCGTTTACAAAATGCAATCAAACTTTTTAACATAATTTTTTCTATTTTTTTTTCAACAATCGATACCTTTTATTATTCCATACTTTTTCCTTATCCTGTATATATAGAGGGTGTCCCATTGAAAACAGTATGATCGAATAACTCAAAGGGGGTTTATGAAAAAATGTGTCAGATAAAGTTGTAGGTTTCGAAGGGGGCCAATAGACGATCTTATTAGATTTTGGGTCCAGAGCCCGTGTTGGGCCCAGTAAAGCCCGTCAATTTTTTTAAATAAAAACCTCTATTTTTTATTGTATCATCGTTTTCTACTAATTAATTAGAACAACTTTTGTCTAAAACATTTTTTTTTGGCTAATATTTTTTAAGATAATCAAGGAAAACTTGTTAACTTCTTCAATATTTATCTTACAATAGCTCGATAATTGTTTTTCGAAGGGAAAAGTGGTGCAGGACTTTTTAACTTAATTTGGTCTCAAGAATATGCTGTTGTAATAATACCCCAAACCTTTTTAAATACTTGTGTATACATGAAAGCTCCAAAGAGATATATGTATACACACAGTGTTGAGAAAAGTGAACTCTTGAGACCAAATCAAGTTAAAAAGTCCTGTACCAAATAATAAAATGTTTAAGACAAAAGTTGGTCAAATTTCAAATTAATCAGAATTACTACTAATTAACTCTACTAATCAAATTAATTAGTAGAAAACGATGATACAATAAAATATTATAGAGGTTTTTACTTAAAAAATTTGACGGCCCTAAAAATTTAACTGGACCCAATACGGGCCCAGGACCAAAAATAAGATCGTCTATTGGCCCCCTTCGAACACTACAACTTTTATTTGATGTTTTCATAAACTCCCTTCTTCATGAGTTATTTGACCTTATTGTTTTAATTAGAACACTGTATAATGTTAATATGTAATAAATGTATTAAGGTCCGTCTACAATGGAAGTAAGCAGTAATAAGTAAGGAGTAGAGTATGGATGGGTGCAGAATATTACTACGTTTCTGTCTACAATGGTAGGAGTAATGAGTAGCCAATCAGTCGAGCAGATAGTATAAAGAACTGTAGCAGAAGATCTAGAAAATTGTAATCTCCAGAAATTCTTTAAAGGCCGTTTACAACGGAGGAGTGAAGCTGTCGGAGTGGGGAGAAAAATAGCGAAATATGGCGAAATGGGTCATTCCCATTTTCTACTCCTTACTGAACTACTGCCAGCCCATCAAAGACGTCGAGACAAGGCGCGAAAAATATGTTTGTGCCGATGACTTGTGCCGACGTGATACAGTTTTTATTTATAACTATAATATAAAACGGAAGATGAATATTATGTGGATGGTGTTGATGGCGTTGTTGGCTTTGAAGAAGATGAAGAAGAATATATTGGAGACGATAAAATTAATCGTCAAAAAGAAGTTGTTGCCATTGTCAAAGTTAACCCACCGCTATGGGATAAACGGCAAAAGGCCTATTCTGGCAAGAATTTCAATAAAGAACTTGCATGGGACTCTGTGGTTGAAGTGCTCGGAAATATGTCTGGTAATAATACCTGCGTTGTATCTCTGATATATATGCTATACCTATCTAGCGAGAATTGAGGTCATATCGCACTGGTTGATGGTTGTAGGTTCAGAGGCCGAAAAGAAGTTCTATAAAATACGGCAGAAGTACGGAAAGGAGCGACGTAAAGTGATCACGTCCTTAAAAGGAAAGTCTGGACAGAGTGCGCAACCCACATATGTTCCTACATGGGAATTGTACGAGATGTGTGATAGTTTTTTACGTGCAGTTATCATACCTCGAAAGTATGTTGATTACCTATATCTATAAAATATTTAATGTTCAGAGCAATATCACAATTTATATCGTTATTGTTTACAGAACTAGCAGCAATTAAACGAAGACTGCATCTTCAAAATCAAATGAGATTAGTCATTTACCTACACAGTGACAATTGGTTGTGCCACAAATTGTGAAGCCATCTGCAGCTCATAGGATTACAGCTGCACAGACTCCTAGTGCCAAGTGGACATCAGAGCATGCATTCTTGTTTGGTACGTATTGCATTATGTGCTGAATAGTATAAAAAATATGCTTTGTCTGCATATATATATATATATATATATATTATATATAACAATAAACCTATTCATTTTCAGGCGATAATACATGTAACTCTGATGTTATCTCCGAGTCTCCAAAGATAACATTTCAACCTCCAAGACAGCAGCAAGTGCAAACACAGCCTCAATCGCAAACGCAAGCTCCATCTACTGTTGAAATTAAATTAGCACCAAGGAAAGAAGGAAGTAAATACTGCACAGCAGGTCCTGCGGACAATGAGTCAGCCAACAGCAAAAATAGTTCCTCCATCTGATACCTTCAGTAAGAGGAAAAGGCAATCAGAAGATGAGTTTACACAAGAATATGTTAAGCAGTGTGAGGGGTTGAACAATCTTGTTTGAGAGGTTTCACAGACTTTAAAGAATAATCCAGAATCTGTTCCTGTTCATGCAACAGCTCCAGATCCCATTACAGGAGCAATTCATTTGGCACTAACAAAAGTGAAGGATACTGACAAGTTTGAATGCATGTTGGGTGTGTTGCAATACATCAATGAAAAATATGTGAAGAACAATAAGGGATAACAGCATACACAGACTATTTGTCTTATTAATATTTTCTTAACTTTATTTTGGTTGATCTAAAAATGATCAATATTTTTATTTTTAAGGTGTGTTATGCAAAGATATAAGAATCTTTTTTCTTATGTTATGTAAGCTTTTCACCTTTATTAGTACATTACTATAAATATATTATTTTATCATATAAGTATATTTACTTTAAAAGTATATTATTATAAGTAACTATATTTTCTTGCTCTTCTTCGTTATTACCTAAGCCAAATGTTATTACGTTATGAAAGACTGTAATGTGCAAGACAGATGGTGCTAAAGATTTGTGAAAGATAAGGAATTAGTTTAATAAAGTACAACATTATATACAAGTCTATAAATGTATATTTACAGGTGTACATCTCTTACACTTAAATTATTCAGTTGTCATTTAATCCAGCAGGTACATTGATACGTATAGCTCCAAGTGCAGCTTCATATTGCCAAGGTGCCTGAGATTTTCCAATATCCGAGACAAAATAATCTTACAAGTAATTCCTTGAACCTATAGCGACAGCTCCAGCTCGATTGGCTCCTACTCTACTTATATCCTTAAAGTAGGCTGAATGTTGCTGCCTCCAATGTTCTTCTCTTACAGTATAATTTTCTTCTCGATCAAAATATTGTAGGCCTAACATTTGATGCCATGCCAGCAAAAACAATGTCACAAGTGCAAGTTTAGTTGTGTTCAACATAATTTATATATCACCTTGTTAATAAGTTTGTCAGATGTGACGGGGGCGTTCCAATTAACTATCAAGAACACAATTGTGCAAACAATCTGCAAATGCATGAAAGTTTATTTGTTACATACTTCAGTTGTGTTCTTGATAGTTAATTGAAACGCTCCCGTCACATCTGATAAACTTATTAACAAGGTGATATATTAAATTATGTTGAACACAACTAAACTTGCACTTGTGACATTGTTTTTGCTGGCATGGCATCAAATGTTAGGCCTACAATGCCATACGTTAATAAAAAAAAAGGAAATATTCTCGTCGGCGGTGGTGGGTACGCCCTGTCAATCGAAAGAAAGACGCCAAAGGTTTCTATGCTAATCTTGTGACAGAACTGAAAAGAACGGATCATGAAGAATTTTTTTCATTATTTTGGATGTGGCCAGAACATTTTGATATTCTAGTTAATCTAGTCCAACCGTACTTGGTGAAAAGGAGCATTCGGACACCACTTCCAACAGAACTACGGCTTGCTGTCACATTAATGTAAGTAGTAAAGAAGACAAAGATGTGTTTTCTTTTATTCTTCATACAATAACAATTAACAGGTACCTTGCTCAGGGTGATAGTGCCAGGTCGAAACATTTGGAATTTAGACTTGGAAAATCTACTATACATAAAATTATTAATGAAACATGCCAAGCATTGTGGTTTGCATTAAATCCTATTGTATTGAAACCTAAAGATCGTTTTGACTGGGAACAGATTAGTGGAGAATTTATGACAAAATGGCAATTCCCCAACTGCGTGGGAGCGATAGATGGACGTCATATGCGTATCCAAGCTCCTCCCAAATCAGGATCTGCTTTTTATAATTACAAGCAATTTTTCAGCACAGTGCTGCTTGCAACATGTGATGATAGTAATAAATTTACATGGATTGATGTTGGCCAGTATGGTGAGTTCATAGAAATATAACTATTAAAAAGTGTATGCATTGCAATATCTTCTTTATTTGACGAATTAATTGTGAGTCACAGGTTCTATTAGCGACGGTGGTATATGGGCAAATACAGATTTTGCACAAGATTTACAGAGTGGACCTGTTGATCTGCCCACTCCCAAACCACTCCCTGGGAGAGACATCCCTTTTCCATACGTGTTTGTGGGAGATGAAGCATTTCCCTTACGGCACGCTGGCAAATCCTACAAAAACCTCTTTGTATGCTGTGGAAAATTGTGAAATGTTATTTAAAGCACTCATATGTCTTCACAACTTCATAATGATTGGTGAAGAAAGTCTTACATGTGCATGAAAGACGCTACTGTCCTCCACAATATTTTGATCGAGAAGAAAATTATACTGTAAGAGAAGAACATTGGAGGCAGCAATATTCAGCCTACTTTAAGGATATAAGTAGAGTAGGAGCCAATCAAGCTGGAGCTGTCTCTATAGGTTTAAGGAATTACTTGCAAGATTATTTTGTCTCGGATATTGCAAAATCTCAGGCACCTTGGCAATATAAAGCTGCACTTGGAGCTACACGTATCAATATACCTACTGGATTAAATGACAACTGAATAATTTAAGTGTGAGAGATATACGCCTGTAAATATACATTTATAGACTTGTATATAATGTTGTACTTTATTAAACCAATTCCTTATCTTTCACAAATCTTTAGCACCATCTGTCTTGCACATTACAGTCTTTCATAACGTAATAACATTTGGCTTAGGTAATAACGAAGAAGAGCAAGAAAATATGGTAAAAGTTTACAATAACTTACACAGCTCGGATTACTTTGACCTTGACATATGTTGTCAAGGTCATTCTCCTGAGTGACCTTCAGAAGGTTTTAGTCGGCGGTCGCTGTTTATTAAAAAGTTATAAACAAAAAAAGTTTGGAAAATATAGCAGCTATTCTGAGTATTGGAAGGCATAAACAACTAATATTACGTTTTTTTTTTAGCAGAGAATACTTTATTTCGCGAGTCTGTGCTTCAACTTACAAAGCACATACATGTAAAGCGCGTCACTAACCTATAGGTTAGTGGCGCGCTTTACAAGTGTGTGCTTTGTATGTGCTTTGTATGTGCTTCAACTTAGAGAGCACATACTTGTAAAGCGCGCCACTAACCTGTAGGTTAGTGACGCGCTTTACAAGTGTGTGCTTTGTATGTGCTTGAACTTAGAAAGTTGTTTATAACTTTTTAATAAACAAAAAAAAATTTGGTGGGGAAAATTATTTAAAGCAGTGAATTGTTGGTATATTGAAAGGAAAGTTACCAATCTCTGCTTTAAATAACTTTTCTTTCAATATACCAACAATTCACTGCTTTAAATAATTTTCCCACCAATCTATTTTTGTTTATAACTTTTTAATAAACAATGACCGCCAGATAAAACCTTCTGAAGGTTACTCAGGAGGGGGACCTTGACAACATATGTCAAGGTCAAGGTCGTTTATGCCTTTCAATACTCAAAATAACTGCTATATTTGTCAAACTTTTTTTGTTTATAACTTTTTAATAAACAACGACCGCCGACTAAAACCTTCTGAAGGTCACTCAGGAGGATGACCTTGACAACATATGTCAAGGTCAAAGTAATCCGAGCTGTGTAAGTTATTGTAAACTTTTACCGAAAATATAGTTACTTATAATAATATACTTTTAAAGTAAATATACTTATATGATAAAATAATATATTTATAGTAATGCACTAATAAAGGTGAAAAGCTTACATAACATAAGAGAGAAAAGATTCTTATATCTTTGCATAACACAACTTAAAAATAAAAGTATTGATCATTTTTAAATCAACCAAAATAAAGTTAAGAAAATATTAATAAGACAAATAGTCTGTGTATGCTGTTATCCCTTATTGTTCTTTACATATTTTTCATTGATGTATTGCAACACACCCAACATGCATTCAAACTTGTCAGGATCCTTCACTTTTGTTAGTGCCAAATGAATTGCTCCTGTAATGGGATCTGGAGCTGTTGCATGAACAGGAACAGGTTCTGGATTATTCTTTAATGTCTGTGAAACCTCTCGAGCCAGATTGTTCAACCCCTCACACTGCTTAACATATTCATGTGTAACTCATCTTCTGATTGCCTTTTCCTCTTACTGAAGGTATCAGATGGAGAAACTATTTTTGCTGTTGGCTGACTCATTGTCCGCAGGACCTGCTGTGCAGTATTTACTTCCTTCTTTCCTTGGTGATAATTTAATTTCAACAGTAGATAGAGCTTGCGTTTGCGATTGAAGCTGTGTTTGCACTTGCTGCTGTCTTGGAGGCTGAAATGTTATCTTTGGAGACTCGGAGACAGTGTTGCTAGATGGGCCGCTTTTTCGCGCATGCGCAATGTTTGCAGCCGTTAATAGAGCGACGTGCAGTGCTGACTGCTGGCAATGTATACATATGGGCGCGATCCTGGGTTCTGGCGGGATGAAAAGATTAGATCAATAAGGTAAGTGATTAATTGTAAGTAGGTAAATTATTATTAATACGAGTAGATATGTTATTTGTATTGTGATGAGATGAAATAATACCTATATTATTTATTTTAAAAATTTTATTTTATTTTATATATTTTATTTTTTGTCTTGCAATATGAGTTCGAAAGGAGCTACTAAAAAAATACGACACTTTAATAATGCATGGTTGGATGAAAATAATTTTAAAGGATGGTTGGCTCCTCATCCTACAGAAAATAATAAAGCACTTTGTCTTTTGTGCAATAAGTCCATCAGATGTGTTAGAACAGATTTAGTGCGCCATTCACTAAGGGCTAAACACATTGAAAAAGTACGCTGTCAAAGTCTTGATAATAGTAATAATACTGATAATAATAATAATTATAATGATAATGATAATACTAAAACTCACGAAGAAAATGTCAAATACGCAGAAATAAAATTAGCATCATTCTTTGCTGAGCACAATGTTGCATTTTATACCGCGGATTATTTAATACCGTTATTAAAATATATTTTCAAAGATTCAAAAATTGCACGCGATTTGTCACTGGCCCGATCTAAATGTACTAAAATTGTTAAAGATGTAATAGCTAAAAATGAAACAGAGAAACTTGTAAATACTTTAAAAAATCGTAAATTTTCCATTTTGGTAGACGAAAGTACAGATATCGCAGAAACCAAAATTATGTGTGTTTTTGTGCAGTATGTATCACCAATAAATAAAAAAGTAAAAACACAATTATTAGATTTAATGTCTTTAGATGCTACAGATGGTTCTGCGAAAAATATTTTTGAACGTTTTAAAAAGCTTTTAAAAGATAACGATATTCCTATAACAAATATTATTGGAATGGCAAGTGATAACGCTTCAGTCATGATTGGATGTCATAATTCTTTTGCGTCACACTTACAATCAGAAGTACCGGGTTTGATATTGTTAAAATGCATCTGCCATTCCTCCGCGATTATAGCTAGCAAAGCTTGCGCAAAGTTACCCGAGTCTTGTGAAAATTTTATTAGAAATGTTGTTAATTATATTTCGGGCAGTGCAAAAAGATGTACAATTTTACGCGAATTTCAAGAATTTTTTCATATTGAACAAAAAAAACTTTTAAAATTATTGACTACGAGATGGCCTGTTCTGCACAAATGCGTGGTTAGACTTCTTAATAACTGGGAAGCTTTAAAATATTACTTATGATTTAGCAGTATACGAAGATAAATTACAATCCGCGAAATCAATTTTAACAAATTTTAATAATGTTTCTATTAAATTATATTTATTATTTCTAAAATACGTTTTACATTTTTTCAATAATTTCAATGCACTTTTCCAATCACGCACAATTTTAATTCATAAATTGGCTGAAAATAGTATAAAAATAATTCAACAATTAGCGCGAAATTTTGTTATTCCCGAGGCTGTGGCGGACATTGCTACTTTAAACGTAGACGATACAAACAATTTACAACCGTTTAATAAAATAAATGTGGGGCCTGAATGTGAAAGTCTTTTGGCACCACAATCGTTACAAAGCGCACAAGAATTTAAATCAAAATGTTTAGATTTCTATACAACGGCAGTTAAAGAAATGTTGAAACGTCTACCATATAAACATAATTTTTTTAAATCATTAACTTTTATAGATCCAAAAGTAGCATTATATGACGAAGGCAGAGATAAAATTAATATTTTAACAGATATTGCTGTGCGCATAGGGCAAATTAATATTACAAAATTAGAGGTTGAGTGGACAATGCTGCCTTCAATGTTTGATAATACAGAAAAAACAGAATTAGCTTGTTTAGATATACAAGAAATGTGGAAAAAAATATTAGAACGTACAGATTTTAATGGTGACAAAATATTTCCAACTTTAGAGTCATTAATCGAAGCAGTGTTTAGTCTTCCACATTCAAATGCCGAAGGTGAACGAATTTTTTCAATAGTTTTGGATGTAAAAAATAAGAAACGGAATCGATTATCAAATGATACAGTTTCCGCAATTTGCATTACTCGGTCAAGTTTCCCCAAACTCAAGGTATTAATTGTATTAATTTTGAAGTTGAGCCCAGACATTTAGAATTACATAACGCAGAAAATTTATATAAATAATGCCGTTTACATATCTGATGGTAATTTAGTTTGTGATTTTTTCTGTAATGTTTTTATTTATTTGCACTTTTTATTTTATACTTGTACGCTTATTTTTTATGCATGCTAGTTATTATTATTATTAACCATTGTTTTCACCAGTTTCAGATTTTATTTTATAGTTATGGGTGTTTGCAATGTCACAAACGGAGAAAAAATGAACAGTTTAGTTTTTAAAATTTTATTTTTGTTATAATAATGATACAGATTCTTTTTATTTTATTCTTTTATTATTTATTTAATCATTTACTTTTTATTTCGATTAACGTTTGGGTTAATATTTTAATATTGTATAATGTACAATGTTTACTACATGCTGGATTTATGTATATCTACATTATTGACTATGTATTACATAAAAAATGAATACTTTTTATTTTTGTAAAGATATGTATTTTCATGAATACTGGTAAGGTTTTTGGCAGTTTTCCTTACCCTTGCAACAAATGGTGGTATTCTTTGATTTCTGCCAAATAAAATATTTTATTTTAATTTACTTAAAAATGTATTTTATTACTTATTTCCTTATTATATCTTTTCCTTTTTTCCATTTTGCTTATTTTTTATACAAATATTTCTAATTAATTATTTAACTTTGGATAATTGCATACATATACATTCGCATGCACGTCATCTCCAGCCACACGCGCGCGCGCGCGCGCGCGCGCACGCGCGCACGCACGCACGCACGCACGCACGCACGCACGCACGCACGCACGCACGCACGCACGCACGCACGCACGCACGCACGCACGCACGCACGCACGCACGCACACACACACACACACACACACACACACACACACACACACACACACACACACACATATTGCACACAATATTTCTTAATAATCTTTCAAAAAATTCTTTATTATTTCTAATGTTGAAATAAGGGCTCCAATAGTGCCCCCTTTCTTATGATTGTAATACTTTACTGAAGCCTCTATTCAGTACGCATGCGCGAAAAAAGCGGCCCATCTAGCAACACTGCTCGGAGATAACATCAGAATTACATGTCGTATTATCGCCTGAAAATGGATAGGTTCATTGTTATATATATATATACAGGGTGTATCATTTTAAGTGATTCAGCTGAATAACATGAAAAATTGCAATGTAATCAAAAAATGTTTTAGACAAAAGTCGTATGGTTTCAAGGGGGACATAAGATGGTGGCAATGATTTGACCTTAGATGGTCGTTTGAAGCTCACGTGAACGTTACCTCCAATTTCTTACATGCAACCCCCTATATTGTAGTATATCGTTTGAAAGGGCATAAAATAAGAAAATTTTTGGCGCTAACCAGAGGTTAATACGTTGACCCGTTCGGGAGTTATTTAAGGTCAAAAATTGACTTTTTCCAACTTTGACCTTAAATAACTCCCGAACGGATTAACGTATCGACCTCTGGTTTGCGCCAAAATTTTTCTTATTTTATGCCCTTTCAAACGGTAAACTACAATATGGAGAGTTCCATTTCAAATTTTTGAGTTAGAGCACCCTGGGACACTAAAAAATTTTAAGTAAAACTCCCATATTGCAGTATACCGTTTGAAAGGGCATAAAATAAGAAAAATTTTGGCGCAAACCAGAGGTCGATACGTTAATCCGTTCGGGAGTTATTTAAGGTCAAAGTTGGAAAAAGTCAATTTTTGACCTTAAATAACTCCCGAACGGGTCAACGTATTAACCTCTGGTTAGCGCCAAAAATTTTATTATTTTATGCCCTTTCAAACGATATACTACAATATAGGGGGTTGCATGTAAGAAATTGGAGGTAACATTCACGTGAGCTTCAAACGACCATCCAAGGTCAAATCATTGCCACCATCTTATGTCCCCCTTGAAACCATACGACTTTTGTCTAAAACATTTTTTGATTACATTGCAATTTTTCATGTTATTCAGCTGAATCACTTAAAATGATACACCCTGTATATATATATATATATATATATATATATATTGTATATTATATATATTGTATATTATATATATATATATATTGTATATTATATATATATATATATATATATATGCGGACAAAGCATATTTTTTATACTATTCAGCACATAATGCAATACGTGCCAAACAAGAATGCATGCTGTGATGTCCACTTGGCACTAGGAGTCTGTGCAGCTGTAATCCTATGAGCTACAGATGGCTTCACAATTTGTGGCACAACCAATTGACACTGTGTGGGTAAATGACTAATCTCATTTGATTTTGAAGATGCAGTCTTCGTTTAATTGCTGCTGGTTCTGTAAACAGTAACGATATAAATTGTGATATTGCTCTGAACATTAAATATTGTATAGATATAGGTAATCAACATACTTTCGAGGTATGATAACTGCACGTAAAAAACTATCACACATCTCGTACAATTCCCATGTAGGAACATATGTGGGTTGCGCACTCTGTCCAGACTTTCCTTTTAAGGACGTGATCACTTTACGTCGCTCCTTTCCGTACTTCTGCCGTATTTTATAGAACTCCTTTTCGGCCTCTAAACCTACAAACATCAACCAGTGCGATAACCTCAATTCTCGCTAGATAGGTATAGCATATATATCAAAGATACAACGCAGGTATTATTACCAGACATATTTCCGAGCACTTCAACCACAGAGTCCCATGCAAGTTCTTTATTGAAATTCTTGCCAGAATAGGCCTTTTGCCGTTTATCCCATAGCGGTGGGTTAACTTTGACAATGGCAACAAGTTCTTTTTGACGATTACTTTTATCGTCTCCAATATATTCTTCTTCATCTTCTTCAAAGCCAACAACGCCATCAACACCATCCACATAATATTCATCATCCATTTTATATTATAGTTATAAATAAAAACTGTATCACGTCGGCACAAGTCATCGGCACAAACATATTTTTCGCGCCTTGTCTCGACGTCTCTGATAGGCTGGCAGTAGGGCAGTAAAGAGTAGAAAATGGGAATGGTCCATTTCGCTTACTCCCGGTCTTACTCCCTAAAAACTCTCTTAAGGCCCTTGCACAATGCTAGGCAACAGGCAATAGGAACAGGAAATAACCTCAAATTTGTCAATACAAACTTAAAAAATTCGAACAATATGATTGGTTGGCAACAGGCAATAGGCACAGAATTTCCAACGTGACGGAAATTCTGTGTCTATTGCGTGTGTCATCGTCTATTCTGCATAAATACAAGGTTTCTGATTTCTGTTCCCTGTTCCTATTGCCTGTTGCCTAGCATTATGCAAGGGGCTTTACTCCCAACTCCGACAGTCTTACGCCTCCATTGTAGACGGCCATTTATGTTTACACAAAAAGTAATTATCACATGAACATTTGGTAATTATGCAGTTATACGGACCACCCTCCGATTACCTTGACATATGTTGTCAAGGTCACCCTTCTGAGTGACCTTTAGAAGGTTTTAGCCCTCGGTCATTGTTCGTTAAAGTTATTAACAAAAAGATGTTTGAAGAATACAGCAGTTATTTTGAGTATTGAAAGGCATAAACGACTAATATACAGGGTGTCCCATTTTAACTTAGACAGCTGAATAACATGAAAAATTGCAATGTAATCAAAAAATGTTTTAGACAAAAGTCGTATGGTTTCAAGGGGGACATAAGATGGTGGCAATGATTTGACCTTGGATGGCCGTTTGAAGCTCACGTGAACGTTACCTCCAATTTCTTACATGCAACCCCCTATATTGTAGTATATCGTTTGAAAGGGCATAAAATAAGAAAATTTTTGGCGCTAACCAGAGGTTAATACGTTGACCCGTTCGGCAGTTATGTAAGGTAAAAAATTGACTTTTTCCAACTTTGACCTTAAATAACTCCCGAACGGATTAACGTATCGACCTCTGGTTTGCGTCAAAATTTTTCTTATTTTATGCCCTTTCAAACGGTAAACTACAATATGGGAAGTTCCATTTCAAATTTTTGAGTTAGAGCCCCCTGGGACACTAAAAAATTTTAAGTAAAACTCCCATATTGCAGTATACCGTTTGAAAAGGCATAAAATAAGAAAAATTTTGGCGCAAACCAGAGGTCGATACGTTAATCCGTTCGGGAGTTATTTAAGGTCAAAGTTGGAAAAAGTCAATTTTTGACCTTAAATAACTGCCGAACGGGTCAACGTATTAACCTCTGGTTAGCGCCAAAAATTTTCTTATTTTATGCCCTTTCAAACGATATACTACAATATAGGGGGTTGCATGTAAGAAATTGGAGGTAACGTTCACGTGAGCTTCAAACGACCATCCAAGGTCAAATCATTGCCACCATCTTATGTCCCCCTTGAAACCATACGACTTTTGTCTAAAACATTTTTTGATTACATTGCAATTTTTCATGTTATTCAGCTAAGTTAAAATGGGACACCCTGTATATGTGAAAATAGTACATGTATGAACAAAGGAAAGTTATTTAAAGCAGCGAATTGTTAGTATATTGAATAGTCTTTTTGTTAAAGCAGAAAATAGTTGGTATAGAAAGTAGGTATATATACATTTTTATGTGTTAGAAGAAAGCATAAATATAATGTATTCTCTGCTTCAACAAAAAGGCTGTTCAATATATCAGCTATTTACTGCTTTAAATAAAGCAGATAACAGTTTATACTTTTGATTAAATTAAAGCAGAGAATACATTTTATTTATGCTTTCTAACATATAAAATGGTATATACTTTTCTATACCAACTATTCTCTGCTTTAACAAAAAGACTGTTCAATATACTAACGATTCGCTGCTTTAAATGACTTTCTTTCGTTCATACATGTACTATTTCCATGTACATATTAGTCGTTTATGCCTTTCAATACTCAAAATAACTGCTATATTTTTCAAACTTTTTTGTTAACAACTTTTTAACGAACAATGACCAAGGGCTAAAACCTTCTGAAGGTCACTCAGAAGAGTGACCTTGACAACATATGTCAAGGTCAAGGTCATCGGAGGGTTGTCCGTATATCTGCATAATTACTAAACATTTTTTTATTTTGTGTCCAAATAATGCAGGCTCTTCCTATTTTAATAGGCACACTTCTTATTTTAATTATAGCATCATGGGCGTAGCTAGACTGTTTTTCTGAAGGGGGGGGGGGCATGGCCTCTCCCCAGATTGATCAGGTTCTTTTACCTACTTACTCCTTGGATTAAAATCCTTCGGATTAAAAATTATTAGCCAATATTAGAACAATATTAGTGACAGAATATTTATACTTAATTTAAAAGAAACACTTAAAAGAAATAAACGAAGGGTATGTAATAAACAATAGATCATGAAAGTCAAGGGGATCCTGAACCCGTCTGTATACCGACATTATTGCATTATAAGAAATCTTTGAATTGGCTTTACAGAATCGCAAAATTCTTTTACAGAATTAAAGTACGTGCAAAAATCTAGCGCGCAACGGTCGAGTTTGTATGAAAAACAAAAAAAATTTAAAAACTTACTTATTTTTTGCGCACGTAGAGCTGTCACCTGACGATAATATTTGCTTAATACAAAAATACTGCAGTTTATATGTACAAAATGAGATAGAGGCGCGCTAGGGAAAACATGTAAGAATTATATCGCGCAAGCAGAACTAAGATTCGAAGCCTAGAAAAAAAGAATTTCTCTAATTGCATTTTATGAATGCAAATACAGACGCTGAATAACAAGAAGAGCAGTGTTACGTGAAACAGTAGTGTCCGGCTCTTGTCAGAGATGGCGCTGCCTGCAATCTGACAAGGACAGATATATCGTATAGGTATCCGTTAGACAAGGACAGGTATAGCACGGTAACACAGAAAACATAGTAAACGATCGAAATTATCGATTATTTTTAGTTCCGTGCTAGATCGTGGCGCTGTCACGTTGGAGTTTGCCTGTCACTTCAGGATCTCCTTAATGAATGAGTAGTTCGCGGACAGACAGACAGACAGACGGACAGGGTACTTATATATCGGTAACGAATAATTATACCCCTTCGTCGCAAATCCCCCAAAAAATGCTTCCTCTTGAAAAAAATTAAACAAATTGTCGCAATCCCCGTCAAATTAGCAAAATTTTTGCTCCAATTTCAAGAAAACCGGTAAATCAAAAAATCGAACCCCATCGTCGCCATCTCCGAGAAATTAGAACAATTTTGACACCTGGTTCAAGAAAATTAGTCCATTAATGAATGAGTAGTTCGCGGTCAGACATACATACATACATACATACATACATACAGACGTCTGGTGATTATTATAGTAGATAGTACAATATATAATTACAATAAGTCTGTATACGCGTATGTGCGTGTGCGTACAAGAACTTAAGAACATTAAAATATGAAACAATAAATGCTAAAGATATAACAATATAATCGTCTATTATTACTTTGCATTATATAGATAACTAAACTTATTTTTAATAAGAATTCATATATAAAGTACAATCTATCAAATATATTACATGAAAGTAATATTGTATATTAATTGTATATACAATAGAAGCGCCTAATGTTACATCATATTATATATTAAAATTAATTTATATTTTTTGAACATTTTATTATATTTCTCTTATAAACATAGAGCAGAGTATAATCAATGTTAAGTATTACAAAATTAGTAAATTAAGCATAAAAACCAAACAATATATTTGTATAACAAATTTTGATACGGAGAAAAAGAAAAATAATCGCTATTTTTATGTAATACAAGTTTCCACTGTCTTTTTGACAGCATCACGAGCATATGGTATATACGATAATGAATACCATGTCATAGCTAGTGACTGAATAATTATAAATAGAAGAGCTAGACCAGGATTGTGCAACTGAAAACAAAAGAGTATATTAATTACTTTGAAGGTATATTGGATAACAGGAAGTATTGAATACTTACATGCAAAGCTGCAAACAATGTCAAAGCAACAGAGACAAATACTAATATAGTTGCAATTACTCTTGTCGATGCAAACATCTTCTTTAATTGATTAAATGGACCCATCAAGAAACATGTACTAAAACACACAAGTTCATATATACATGTACATATATGTAGATATGTATATACAGGATAAATCACTAAAGGTGTTACAAGCTGTTATGTCTGAAAGTATGCATCACACTAAAAGATGGTGACCCCAAATCAAGTCAAAAAGTCCTGTACCACTTTTTCCTCTGACAAACAATTATCGAGATATCGTAAGCTAAATATTGAAAAAGTTACCAAGTTTTTCTTGAATATCTCAAAAAATATTAAGCAAATAAAAAGATGTTTTAGACAAAAGTTGTTCAAATTAATTAATAGAAAAAGATGATACAATAAAAAAATAAGGGTTTTTATTTAAAAAATTGAAAGTGACCTTTACATGACGCCTACACCCAAGGTCAAATAAATATTACTATTTTATGTACCACTTGCAACCCTTCAACTTTTATCTGAGACATTTTTTGGTGTGATGCGTACTTTCAGACATAACAGCTGTAACACCTTTAGTGATTCACTCTGTATACAGGGTGTTGAAAAAAGATAATACCAAATTTTAGAAGTATGTAGTACTCGTGAAAACAAATCAAAAAGTTTTAATAAACATTACTTCAAAAACCATTTATTTTCAAGTTATAATGCATTTTCTACAGCAGATGTTCAATATAGATACCCTCCGTTTATTTCAACACACAATTTGGTATACATTCTCACTGAAGATCGAACAAGTTAAAAAATTCCAGATTTACCTATTTCGTATTTGTTGACAAGAATCTTCAATTTTCTGTATTAGTTCACCTAATGTGTCAACTGATGTGGCGTACACCTTCTTTAAATGTTCCCATAAATAAAAGTCTAACGGATTTTCCATAAATAAAAGTCTCCGGTGAGCGAGGTGGCCATGCATCTGGATCGCCACGTCTCGTCTCATCTACTTTTCTTACAATAAAAACAATTGCTTAAACGTTGTCTAAAGGTCATTGCACGTAACAAAGTTTAAGTCATAATCTTAAGGCTTTAAGAAATTGACCAATCACACTCGATTATTCTTCGAGTTCGAGGAGAATAATCGACTGTGATTGGTTAATTTTCTTACGGCCTTACGGTTATGACTAAAACTATGTTACGTACAAAGGCCTTTGACAATCATGAAGAAATGCGCAGGGGCACCATCGTGCACGAACGACATTTGTTGTTCTACGCAGAAGAGGAAGAATATCTTCCGAAAGTTCGACGATGTTCATTATTCGTCAACTTTAGAAGCTCGTGAAAGATGAGTATACGAGCGATCGGGTGTAAATACGTTATACAATGCATACTTGTGAAACAACAGAGAAAACGTTGAATGCTTTATAACTCGAAAATAAATGGATTTTGGCCTAATGTTTATTAAAACTTTTCGGTTTGTTTTCACAAGTAGTACATACTCGTAAAATTTGGTACCACCATTTTTTAATATCCTGTATACAGGGTGTCCCATTTTAACTTAGACAGCTGAATAACATGAAAAATTGCAATGTAATCAAAAAATGTTTTAGACAAAAGTCGTATGGTTTCAAGGGGGACATAAGATGGTGGCAATGATTTGACCTTGGATGGTCGTTTGAAGCTCACGTGAACGTTACCTCCAATTTCTTACATGCAACCCCCTATATTGTAGTATATCGTTTGAAAGGGCATAAAATAAGAAAATTTTTGGCGCTAACCAGAGGTTAATACGTTGACCCGTTCGGGAGTTATTTAAGGTCAAAAATTGACTTTTTCCAACTTTGACCTTAAGGTAGTCCTTTCATAAGAATAAGTATTAGATAGGTACTTAAATTTGATATATGTTAAATATACAGTAATAAGGGGCATGTGTACGAAAAATCAGGTGAGGTTGACGACACTTTACAAGAAATAAATCATTCTAAATGTGCGTTTGCGGAGCGTGCTATCCTTGTTTACATCTAATGAGCGAGAAAGATAGAATGATGCAAATCGGCTTTCAACGAATAATACATGTACTTACCGATTAGATGAATACATTATTAATGTCTTAAAATATTCCTTGAAGTTTCCAGATTTCGTACGTACCTTGAAAATAAGGGCTTAGCGAATGTTTTGCTGTGATATATGAGGTTAAACGGAGACGGGGACACGGAGACGGAGACGTGATAACAAATTTGTAGGTTACTCGAGTCCAAATCGAGTCCAACCGCACTACTATTGTGATATTTTTTTAATTAGTAAATAATTAAATACGATTAAATCATACGTATAAAATCATATTTTATATTATTATAATTATTGAGATGTTGCAATATGTTTGTTTTCAATTACCTCATAACGGACTGTTACTTGACTAGGTGCTGCGAAAGGACTACCTTAAAACTCCCGAACGGATTAACGTATCGACCTCTGGTTTGCGCCAAAATTTTTCTTATTTTATGCCCTTTCAAACGGTATACTGCAATATGGGAGTTTTACTTAAAATTTTTTAGTGTCCCAGGGGGCTCTAACTTAAAAATTTGAAATGGAACTCCCCATATTGTAGTTTACCGTTTGAAAGAACATAAAATAAGGAAAATTTGGCGCAAACCAGAGGTCTATATGTTGACCCGTTTAGAAGTTATTTAGTGTCAAAAATTGGCTTTTTCGAACTTTGACCATAAATAACTCCTGAACGGATCAACGTATCGACCTTTGGTTTGCGCTAAAAATTTTCTTTTTTTATGCCTTTTCAAACGGTATACTGCAATATGAGGGATTTTACTTACAATTTTTCAGTGCAATATCAGGGGTTTTTATTTAAAATTTTTCAGTGTCCCAGGGGGCCAACTTAAAAATTTGGTAATTATGCATTTCAGGGGATGCACCTCCGATAACCTTGACCTTGACATATGTTGTCAAGGTCACCCTTCTGAGTGACCTTTAGAAGGTTTTAGCCGACGCTCGTTTTTTATTAAAAAGTTATTAACAAAAAAATTTGAAAAATACAGCAGTTATTTTGAGTATTGAAACGCATAAATACGATTAATATGTGAAAATAGTATATGTATGAACGAAGAAAAGTCATTTAAAGCAGCGAATTGTTAGTATATTGAATAGTCTTTTTGTTAAGGGGATCCTGCAGTGACAGGCGAACTCCAACGATGTCGATAATTTCGATCGTCTAAACTCTAAGTTACCGACCGATATTGGGATTTTCAGTCGTGACGTCACAAGGCCAAGATGGCGGCTCTATTCCTGAAAGTTGGACGTAAACATACGGTCTGAGGTGGTTTATTGTGCCTTTTTAAACGCGTGTGAGAAAAAAATGTACTTAAATATAAAAGAAATATGTGCATTTGCACAGTGCACTTCTTCCTCAAGAAATTTCATGGAAGGAGAAAATTTGTTGTGCTGTGGACACTGATTAACATGCGGGATAACCTCTCAAGATAATGACAAATGGCATTTAACTGCACATTGCTTTCAAATAAACGGTGTTTGTGAGAAAAAAGTGCGATGGGTGAACACCTAGAAGACAAAGCGGCAAGGTTTTCCTCTACAGACACAAAAAATCGCGATTCTTGCTGTGTATTTGGCTGCAAAAGTTATGGATTAAAAGATTCATCTGTGCGATTCCACATGTTTCCACCTAAAGAAAAGTTTTATACTGAGAAAAAAGACATGTTTAGAAATATAGAGAAGGTTGATGTTCGAAAAGAATGAGAGTTTTGGAAATAGCAAAACCAGAGTGGATAACCAAAAAGTGGACAGTGTGCTCTTTGCACTTTGCCAGGAGTGACTACGTTCTGCCTGGTAGGTCAATATAATAATAACTGAACAATAACAAGTAAATTTTACTTCTAAACATGTCTTTTTTCTCAGTATAAAACTTTCCTTTAGGTGGAAACATGTGGAATCGCACAGATGAATCTTTTAATCCATAACTTTTGCAGCCAAATACACAGCAAGAATCGCGATTTTTTGTGTCTGTAGAGGAAAACCTTGCCGATTTGTCTTCTAGGTGTTCACCCATCGCACTTTTTTCTCACAAACACCGTTTATTTGACAGCAATGTGCAGTTAAATGCCATCTTGAGAGGTTATCCCGCATGTTAATCAGTGTCCACAGCACAAAAAATTTTCTCCTTCCATGAAATTCCTTGAGGAAGGAGTGCACTGTGCAAATGCACATATTTCTTTTATATTTAGGTACATTTTTTTCTCACACGCGTTTAAAAAGGCACGATAAACCCCCTCAGACCGTATGTTTACGTCCAACTTTCAGGAATAGAGCCGCCATCTTGGCCCTGTGACGTCACGACTGAAAATCCCAATAGACCTGTCCTTGTCTAACGAGTATCTATAAGATATATCTATCCTCTTCAGATTGCTGCGCCATGCATGCATGTGCGCCTGCATTCACGTAAATCGTTTTTCACACTAAACTTTTTTGTTAGATGTCTGAGCCTAATTCTGAGAACGGTATGTTACGAGGTATGTTATTTCTTCATGTTATCCGCTCCCACGGTGTGTCTCATTTTGTACTAACAAATTGTAAAGTGTTTATATGAAGCAAATGTTGTCATGAGTTGACGAGAGACTAGGTAACAAAAATCTGCATTTCTGAAATTATTTTCGTTGTCGGCATAAAATCGTGTGACGTTGAAAGCATTAGTGCATATACTTTAACTGTGGAAAAGGATTTTTCATTCTATAAAGCCAATAAAAAGATTAGTGTACAGAAAAAACCCGTCTGTTTTACCGCGTTCAATCGGTAATACAGACGGGTGCAGGATTCCCTTAAAGCAGAGAATAGTTGGTATATTGAAAAGTATATTTACAATTTTATGTGTTAGAAAGCATAAATATAAAGCATTCTCTGCTTTAATCATAATTGTATGATTATAATTGTACAATTAAAGATAGTTTATACAATTATAATCATAAAATTATGGTTAAAGCAGAGAATACTTTATATTTATGCTTTCTAACACATAAAATTGTAAAATACCAACTATTCTCTGCTTTAACAAAAAGACTGTTCAATATACTAACGATTCGCTGCTTTAAATAACTTTCCTTCGTTCATACATGTACTATTTCCACGTACACATTAGTCGTTTATGCCTTTCAATACTCAAAATAACTGCTGTATTTTCAAACTTTTTTTGTTAATAACTTTTTAATAAAGAACGAGCGACGGCTAAAACCTTCTGAAGGTCACTCAGGAGGATGACCTTGACAACATATGTCAAGGTCAAGGTCATCGGAGGTGCATCGCCTAAAATGCATAATTATCAAAAATTTTGACCTTTAAACAACTATCCAAGGCCAAATCATTGCCACCATCTTATGTGCCTCTTGAAACCGTACAACTTTTGTCTAAAACATTTTTTTCGAAAATGCATAGTTTTTGTAAAATTTAGAGGTTGCTATACTTTTGCCTAACCGGCCTGTATGTATGTAGTACTTTTTAAATACTCCCCCTGAGCTTACATGTATAGCTTCTTAAGATACGACGCAGAGTCAATATTAAAAACTGGGGAGAAACATTTTTGTATTTTTGCAAGTGCAGATTTTTAATATTTTCAATATTGTGCTCACTGGATGTGTTCAGTGTATTTATATCTGAACCAAATAACATAAATGCAAATTCAAAAAAATATAAATTTTAAAATGTTGACTACGTGGAAAGTGCTTTGGACGAAAATTTATAAATAAAAAAAGACTGTCATAAAAATCGAATTCGTATTTAAAAAACTCAAGTTGATCTTTACATAACATTTACATACATTCAAAGTGTTAAATATCTATACTTTTTCTCCCATTTAAGACAACTTTTACTTAAAATATTTTTTGCCATAATGTGTACTTTCAGAGGTAACAGTTTATAACACTTTAAATGCCCCATTCTATGCACACATGTGCGCAACCCATAAAAACATAATATATATGTTACGCCCAAACATCGAAATCGCTCAGTGAGCGCAAAAAACATCCATAACGCGTTGTGGACGATGCTGATCGTCCAAATACCAAAATAAGATATTTTTCTGGTGGACATTTTTATTGTCCACAACGCGATGTGTGTATTTGAGAAACGTCCACGACGCGTTCTGGATAACTTGAAATACTCGCAAAGTGAATAAGGTAATACTGAAGGAGAGAGGCTTCCTCACCGATTTGGCTGAAACTTCACAATCTTGTGTGTATTGTGGCACGTAAAACACGAATGTAGCAGAAAAAGTGGCCACGCTGTGTCTTTTATTAAAGCAAACAATAGTTGGTATATTGATAAGTATATTGAAAAAGTTTTACTTTTTGCAATATACCAATTATTTTCTGCTTTAACAAAAGCGTGACAAAGGATAATAAATTATGCCTTTTGTTAAAGCAGACAACAGTTATACTTTTTAAGCTGAAGCGAGATCCACCCCGTACAGGGGGCAGAACGCGTCGTGGACGCTTCTAAAATGCACACATCGCGTTGTGGACGATAAAAACGTCCACACACCGGAAAAATATCTCATTTCGGTATTTGGACGATTAGCACCATCCAAAACGCGTTGTGGATGTTTTTTTCGCTCACTGAACGATTTCGATGTTTGAGCGTAACATATATGTACATATACTATCTATACATAAAGATCACTATTAATCTTATACATTATTCGTGGGTTTTTTAACGTAATTACTCGCGTTGGACGTATTTTATACTTCAACATTACATCTCAATTTTCATTGTTCTTTTTGACGATTTACAATTAAATAAAAATTAAAAATTGATAATATTCTATATATTTTCTAAATAAAGTTAAGTAAGAAAGTTCTTTAATTAAAGCAATTTGTGCAGCAATCGATAAAAATGTTTTATTCTGTAAATTTAGTGATTTCTAAGGCTGAGGTGTGTTTTACACTCCATGCAAGGGTAATTATGCATTATAGGAAAAGAGTGACCTCAAAAGCCCATTTTGTGGCCCTCGAAATTTGAATCGAAATGTATGCTAAACGATGCTATATGATGGGACATTAATCTCAGAAAAATTTAAAGTTGAGCATAGAGGTAGTTTTGGAGATACCTACAAGGAGTCAAAGTGGCCAAATTCTCAATATTGTTCAAGTAAAATAGACACAAAAAGAAAGTTAAAACTTCTTTGCTGATAGTGGTATTTTGACTAAAATTAGTCCGAATAATTCTCTGACCACCGCACAGTGGGGCATTTTGACGATCTAGGCGCTCAAAAGTCCAAAAATAAACTTTTTTAAAAATATTTAGCGCTATAACAAATGTTATTATTAAGGTTCAACATTTGCGAAAACAAATTTCTTTACGCTTTCCCAATCAGCAGACAACGTTTTTTAAATGTTTTTTAAACGTTTTTTTTTTATTGATTTTATATTTGTAGATTTTTATTGCCAAAAAGCATTTATTAAACGTTAAAAAAACATTTATTTTACATTTAAAATCCATTTGTTAAATAAACGTTTTTAACATGTTTATTTAATATTTATTTTACATTTATTTCATATTTATTAGTTATTTGCAACGTACATGTAACAAATATTTTTTTTACGTTTGTTTAATATTTATTTAAGATTTAATTCACATTTATTTTACATTTACTACTAATTAAGAACGTAAATGTAAAATACACTTGATGTTTATATTTATTATATTACAACGCTATACATATAATATTCACTGTGAGTATCAATTATGTACTGAAGTTAATTCTGATTCATGTGATAAATATTAAATACATAAATGTGGAAAAGTGTTTTTTATATATGCATTTATAAATTATTAATAAATGTAAAAAAATGTGAATTAAATGTAAATTGGCGAAAATAAGAAGCCTTATAGAGCGTTGACAAACGTTTGGTGAGGGTTTTCTGAGCGTTTATACGCTTCCAAACGTTGTAAGTACGCTTACACAACGCTGTTGGGTTGTAAACGCTTTTGGAACGCTTATCAAACGCTGTATAAAACGTTTCGTGAAAATTCTGTAATGCTAAGCCAACGCTTTTCAGAGAACGCTTAGTGAACGCTGATACAACTTCGTATAGAGAATTTGCTGTCAGACTTTACAAACGTTTATCAAACGCTTTTCCCAACGCCGTAAGACAAGCGTTTTCCCTTTGCTCAGCAAACGCTCTTCCAATGCAATTCTGTAAAACTCCTCCTCCTCCTCCTAAAATATTATGACAAAATTTGAAATATCTCAGTAAATTCTTAACAAAAGAGACCTTTATTATAGTGTTTTAAAAACGTCTTGACAAGGGCTACAGGAATGTGCTATAAAAAGGCTTCTGTATAAAAAATTTAGATCAAAAGCACCTTAAATTTTTTAAATAAAACACCATAAGGGGTCAAATAAAAAATAGTTTTTTTGCATATTCTTGTAGCCCTTGTCGAGACATTTTCGAAACACTATAATTAAGCTCTCTTTCGTTAAGAATTTTCTGAGATATTTTAAATTTTGTCATTATATTTTTAATATAAAATATGAAATATTTCGTAAAGTATTTACTTTTCGATGACTTTACCTTAATACTTTTATGCGTAGAATAATAAAAGGAATCAAATAATATAAAAAAAAACAAACGAATTAATTTTAAAAAATTTGATTGCATTTTGTGTACAAACTTAATTTTGAAAAATTACAAATGTAAAAATATTATTATTCGATTCCTTTGATTATTTAGCTATGTATAAAAGCACTAAGGTAAAGTCATCGATAAGTGAATACTTTACAAGATATTTCATATTTTATATTAAAAATTTGAATTATCTCAGTAAATTCTTAACAAAAGAGAACTTTAATATAGTGTTTTAAAAACGTCTTGACAAGGGCTACAAGAATGTGCTATAAAAAATAGTGGCTTCTATATAAAAAATTTAGATCAAAAGCACCTTAAATTTTTTAAATAAAACACCATAGGGGGTTAAATAAAAAATAGGTTTTTTGCATATTCTTGTAGCCCTTGTCAAGACATTTTCAAAACACTATAATAAAGCTCTCTTTTGTTAAGAATTTTCTGAGATATTTTAAATTTTGTCATTATATTTTTAATATAAAATATGAAATATTTCGTTAAGTATTTACTTTTCGATGACTTTACCTTAATAATTTTATGCGTAAAATAATAAAAAGAATCAAATAATGTAAAAAAAACAGACGAATTAATTTTAAAAAATTTAATTGCATTTTGTGTACACTCAATTTTAAAAAATTACAAAAATGTAAAAATTAATATTATTATTCGATTTCTTTGATTATTTAGCTATGTATAAAAGCGCTAAGGTAAAGTCATCGAAAAGTGAATACTTTACAAGATATTTCATATTTTATATTAAAAATATTATGACAAAATTTGAAATATCTCAGTAAATTCTTAACAAAAGAGAACTTTATTATAGTGTTTTAAAAACGTTTTGACAAGGGCTACAAGAATGTGCTATAAAAAATAGGGGCTTCTATATAAAAAATTTAGATTAAACGCACTTTAATTGTTTAAATAAAACACCATAGGGGGTTAAATAAAAAATAGTTTTTTTGCATATTCTTGTAGCCCTTGTCGAGACGTTTTCAAAACACTATAATGCAACTCTCTTTCGTTAAGAATTTCTTGAGATATTTTCAGAAAGATGCACGGTAGCGCATCTTTCCGTGGTAGCTTGCAATGACACCGATAGGTGGCGCATAATGGTGTGATTAACTCGTAAGTAAATTTCAGTTGAGAGCGAATATAAGCAGGCCCAGGCGAAGCAAAATCACGACATCCGCAAGACACATATTTGCCAGAAATACTGCTGCGATGATATAAATATATAAGACTATATTTTCCAAAGTAAGATCTGTTTTTCAAATATTAAAAAGAATTTTTAAATGTAAAACAATATTATTTCTTCAAATCTTAAATTAAAATTATTTTTTTTGAGCGTATGTAATAATTGCTGTGTGGGGTCTATAATATGGTTACGTAGAATGTCTATTAGACGTCTATTAGATGCGTCTAAAAGAGGTCCATTAGACGTCTATCTAGATGCGTCTACCGGTCTAGTTATATGCGTCTAATAGACGTCTGCTAGATGTCTATCCGATCTTGTATTTCTCCCTGGGATGTTAATAAAATGTTTTTTAAACGTTAAAATAACATTGTATTAACGTTGAAAATACGTTTTTTAAACATTAAAAAAACAGGTTTTAAACGTTGAAAAAACGTTTATTAAACGTTAAAAAAACGTTTTTTTTAATGAATAAAAAAGGATCCCATTGATTAAACGTTTTTAAAAACGTATATTAAACGTTTTTTGAAATGAAAAAAAAACGTTTAAAAAACGTCAAAAAAACATTTCTTTGCTGATTGGGTTATGACGCCTACAGTGGATATGAGAGAGGTTCAAACTGTTCACTATCGAGCGAGTGAACCGGATGCTCGGCGTGACATAAGTATCAGTTGCTTTTATTCGCCGATTTTAAGCAAACGGCTGTGACCATAATAATTACACCTGACACCATATATACTCCATGATTAAAGGTAACTAAACATATATATACAGTTTTGTTTTAGTAATCCTGATGGTTCGTTTTTTATAGATCAATATGCAGTTCAGAAAATAAAAATTTGATATATATCTTGCCTAAATGTAAACTTTTATATTGTTATAGCACAAAATAGCGGATTGATCTTTTCATAGATCGAAAGTACAAGTATTTCAGTTTTCAAAACATTAAAGATATCCTGCGATTTTTTGCGATCTTTCAAATAGTGCGTGTTTTTGTAAATGTATGTGCCTACGATCTGGCACGCGCGTGCCGAAGCGCATTGTGTACACTTTTACTTTGTTATACGATAAAATAACGGATTGATCTTTCATATATCGAAAGTATGTAGAAGTATTTAGGTTTTCAAAACATTAAATTTTACGCTATGGCTGAACTAGCCTTGCAAATTCCAATTCGTAAAAATTCCAGAATAAACACAAATACAGACTTGTTGCATAGATTGCTAATTTCATCTGATCCGTTTATAGCGAGTTTGAGGAAGCCAGTTTTAACAAAACGAAACGTGCTCTCATCCGAAATATTGCCGTTATTACGATCACCCTCTCTCTCTCAGGAAAACGTCGAGAGTGATGCGAAGTCTAATGAAAGCTGTGCATCCAATAGTAGTGATTCAGATTCAGAGTAATATGCAAATATTATGTCAAAGTTTATGTTTACGTTTAGTTTATGTTTAGGTTTATTTCAAATTTTTTTGTTTTTTCAGAAAATCACCTTTGTTCATAAAATCACTTTTTTATCAATAAATAACTAATAAACATACTACTTTCTTATTCAAAAACATTTTCTAGTATTATTCCACGTCAGCTTGAACGAAAAAAATTACAAACTGGGGTAGATCTTTTGTTTCAGATTTTTGAGCGCCTAGATCGTCAAAATGCCCCACTGTGCACCGTACTAAAAATTCGGCCCCTCCACCCTCGATGCTTAATTTTTTAAAAGGTAAAACTATCCCCAAAAAAGTTTTTGTTGAATTTTTCAAAAACGGATACAGATACGAAGAAATGTTTAGAATAAAAGTTATTTGTCTTAGAATTCTGCACAAAAAAGGTCTGTTTTATTTTTTTCGTGGGACTAACCCTTTGGCCGGAAACCGCGTTTGAGGAAAAGTAGTTTCTAAAAATAAAGGGAATTTTTAAGGAATCCTCTTAAGGGGGTCCTAAAGCCGTCTGCATATTGCCGACTAAATTCTATATCTGTCCTTGTATAGACAAGGAGATAGACAAGGATAGACAAGGTTATAGGTTATATAATCTTTTGAAGCACTATATTTTTATTGTTAGATGTCTGAGCCTAATTCTGAGAACGATATGTTATTTCTTTATATTATACGCTCGGTCCTTGGGTCTCATTTTGTACCAACAAATTGTAGAATTTTTATATGAAGCAAATGTCACGAGTTGACGTTTCGAGTAGGTAACGAAAATCTACATTTCTGAAATTATTTTCGTTCTCGGCATAAAATCGTTCGACGGGCCCAACATTAGTGCACATACTTTAACTTTGGAAAAGGATTTTGCATTCTGTAAAGCCAATAAAAAGATTAGTGCTTCAAAAGAAAATCGGTAATATAGAAATTACAGACGGGTTTAGAATCCCCTTAAGGAATGTGTATATGTGTGTGTACAAAAATCACTGCAAAAATAAGTGCCAATATTTTAAGATATAGGAAGATTTTAATTATCTTAAGTATTGCAAACTGTGATATTTACACCGTGATTTGCGTGAAAAGTTAAAAACCCGAACCATACAATAGTAGACCTCGTTTCGTCCTGTATAAGCAGGGGATGGGGTAGACCTCGTTTTGCGTGGAAAGTTGCATTTTGCATATTGCATTTTACCAATTAAGTTTCGCATATTTTGAAAACTAATCGTGCTAACATAATGATTCTTGCACAATTATGTTTCTAGTCAATGATACTACCAAAAACAACCGTCAGATCAAGTAACATGCTTTGGAAATCGAAATATTATTTATTTTTATTTATTACTTTAACTCTACCTATCTCGAAAACCATACCAGTTAACCCTATAAAACCTATATAATTTTTTGTTTGCAGCATAAAAAATACTACCAGAAACCATCTACCAGAAAGAAATATTTTATAAAAGTTGTTTAACTCAGTGCAATGCACATGCAATAAGATGTGCATATTTTGTTAACTATAATTATTTGCAATTAATCATAAGTTTCTCATATATTTATTTTATACTAATTTTCAACAAACAGCAACAATATATTTTTGCCTTTAAAAAAGAATTAATTTCCTAAAAAAGGTTTTTTATTATAGTTATTAAGGGGATCCTAAAGCCGTTTGTATTACCGACCAAATTCTATATCTGTCCTTGTATAGACAATGATAATAGACAAGGATAAACAAGGTTATAGGTTATATTGCATTCATTACAATTAATCTTTTTTTGTAAGCTTTTAATCTTAGTTCCAATTGCACGATATTGTTCTTACATGTTGTCCCTAAGTCATGCCGGTCTAATTTTGTGGATATTTATTGTGGAATTTTTGTACAAAGCAAATATTGTCGTCATGTATACCAAAAATTAACAAAAAATATTAATTTTTTTTTGTTTTCGATATAAATTCGACCACTTATATGACCTAGATTTTGATGCGTACTTTAATTCTATACAAGAATTTTGCATTTCTATAAAGCCAATTAAAAGATTTTCTCTAAGAAAAAAACCGGTATTACAGACGGCTTTAGGATCCCCTTAAAATTATCTTTCATGTAGGACTCATACATCTTTTTAGATAAACTTGTGATACATAGCTTTCATATAAAACATTTCTTCTAAAGTAGATAAAAAATGACAAGTTTTTTCACTATAAATTTGCATTTAACTTCGTTGTCAGCTTATCTCAAAATAACAGTTATTTTGTTTTAGCAACTTTTCAATGATTACCATGTAGAAAACACGATAATTTAAATATCATATTATTTAATAATTGCCTTGTATTTTACCTGAGTAAAGAGATAATGTTGCCTAAAGTATAGAATACAGCAAATACAGCAAGTCCTTTCTGTAAGAACAAGGCAAAAGATCCAAGGAATGAACATAGTATGCCTACGATGAAACAAATTGCAAAACCTTTTATCCTGGTAGACCAACTTAACGTTGTTTGATCCATGACCTGTTAATCAAAGAAAAAAAAAAAACAAATTTTCTACAATCTTCCATCAGACAAGTAAAGCAAAAAAAAAAAAATTTAATATATACAATAGATATTGTAAATAATAATTAGAAATTCTACATAACTGTAGAGATGTTATAAATATAAAATATACCTATCTCAAATATTCTCTAATAATTTACCGTGAAATCTGCATCAACCTTCCATTGTCGATCGCATGTGAGCATTTATTAAAATGATAATTTTAGTTTACAGATGAAACAAAATTGTTATATACATGTTATAGGGTTACCAAATATCACAGTAGCTTGAAAGGAGGACAATTTTTATAGAAAATGTTAACGAAAGATTTGCATAAGAAAAATATAAGTAAAAAAATTAAAATTTCTTAAATTAAAATTTTAATTATCATGTAGATGTAATCATCAAAATTAATAATTATTTAAATTACTTTATTACAATATATTAATAACATTTTTCCTTCGTTTCTTTTCCACATTTCCTTTATATAAAATGTATGTTTAATTATTTTACTTTTATCCTAACTTTAATATAACAAAAACTGAATTATCAACACTAATAAAAATTTACATTTTTCTTACAAAAAAAAAACCATGTTTTTCTGATATAACAACTCTCATAAGAAATTGCTTAAACTCTCATAAAAAATTACTTAAACCTAGGTATACACCTTGGGGTTTCTGAGACCCCAGGTAAAGTTTGAAACTCTACATTAGTAGAATGAATAAGTAGGATATGACCGATATTAGATATAAAATGTAAAAAAATTTGGAGTCTTCTAGCAACTGCCGGAATAGTCAGTTGTCCGTCGACTTTGCGACGGGCGATTAATATGTAAAATAAGTCTGGGGTCTCTCAGACTCTAGAGTGTATTTCGTGCAACATTTTTTTGCAAGTATATTTTCTAATTTATTTTATTCGAATTCTGTAATGTAAATTTATATTCAAAACAATATCAATTATATTTCTTTCATTTTTTCATAAAAATATTATTATCGGTTTTACTAGATTTGAGCACGAGATCGTTAGAACATAAAGTATATACCAATAGTTTGCACTTGCATATATTGTTCTAGGTAAATAATGGAAACTTGTAGCTGCGACGAAATAACGGATGCTCAAGACTCGACTAGAAGCAAAGTATCTGGATAAGTTAAGCGGTTCTGAGGAAGACAGTAAAAAATGCATGAAGACGAATCAGAGGGAGTCAGTAATATGGACCCGGAATATAGAGTTTTTGCGGAAGAAAGTTCTCAAGTAATGATGATCTGGAACTTCAAGCAGACTCCTCGAAGAGAGCCTAAGATTACTGAGAAACCGGTAAAGTCCTCATCCAAGTTTATATGTGTATATGGTAAAAACCGTTACAAGTGGATAACAATAACCTCTGAAGCAAGAGGACGCCATTCACAGAAGCGATTTATAGTTTTTTATATTTTGTATTCTTCATTCTCTTTATAAATAAACATTCATTAAAAGTCATTAAGCATGTATTTTTTTAACATAAATCCGAACTTTTATACCTGTCTGCAAAACTGCCAGAAAATAAAAAATATGAAAATTCATAATTTTTGGAGCCTTGTATTTGATGATATTTCAATATTTAAACGGCATTTTTTTTGTACTTTGAAATGTGCTCTTTCAAAATCTGAAAAGTTTTCTCGATTATCTCTATTAGCAAAAAAAAAAAAAAAGATTATAAATTTTCCAAGCAATTACAGTAAAACGGCGTTTTCTTTATATTTATGAATGATTACAATTTTTCGACACGTGTTTATTGGTACTTATTACGATTTTAGATGAATTCTGAATGAATGTACGTATTTTTACGTATTTTTCAGTTTACTTACGATCGAAAGAAAGAAAAACCGATTAAAATACGGTAATTTTCTAGAGAGTTATAATAAGAAAAATAGCAGGAGTCCTCCAGACCCCAGTGTGTTGTTTACGTATGCAAAAAATAAGTATGTTTATACCTAGGGTTGTTTCTTTCATAAAATTACAAGCAATTTCTATTGCAAAAGTTGAATTTTACTATTACCAAACATTTCACAACTTCAATCAAGATTCTGTCTTATTCATTTGACTATTACGATACCATTAAACTAAATACTCCCTCAGTGACGGCATTCTAAGCAGGAACTGCGAACATATATTGACAAATTTTTAAAAATTTGGAGGGTTTTTCTGAATTGTCTGTTGCTTGAAAAGACCCAAATCATTTCTCATTTACTGATTGTTCATTTAAATTATAATTCTGTTGCACAGCCATTTCATTGAACAAGCGCTGTGTTCCACTTTATACGAAATTGAGAGTTAAAATTGTAAAAATAGGTCATTTACTGTTTTTGTTGAAAGGTGGGAGGACGGAGAACCGAAGACTAAATTATAGGACATGTCCTCCTAAAGTAGAACGTTTGGTAAACCTATAATGTAACTAATCATTTATATATACGTATATTATATATTCTAATCAGTAGTACGGCTTATTAAACGTAATTACCTGGGTAATAATACCACTTTCTTCATCGCACCGTTCATTGCCATTCAGGGCTCTCCGTAGCTTATCCATTTTTTAATGAAAACAAGTAGACTTTTCAGAGAAACTGAATATTAAATTTATTAATTCATTCAATATGTGAGGTTATCAAGCTCAACGAAATATTTTATGATATTTTACTCTTTCTATTACACATTCATGCGCATTTCTAAATGCTTAACCTATCGGGAAATCTTTACACGTTTGGTTAAATTAATTAATTTTCGAATAAAAACATCTGCTATCATATTTATTTACACGCCTTTCCACATGCTGATGTATGCTCATGTATGCTCTTGAATATATCAGCGAACTGAGAAGCAGCAGTGAGCGATAGATTCTGCAGCGAACTTGAAGCTGAAATTTCATGCGAGCGAAGAAAAGCCAGCGTTTATCCCCACTCCACCTTCACTGTAAAGCCAGCGCAGAATAGCTAACGCTACGCCTCTATCCTTTTCATGGAGCGAAGAAAAGCTGGCGTATTATTCCCACTCCACGCAATGCAAAGTAGCATTGAAACGCTGAGCTAACGCTACTTAACCTAGAAGAAGAAGAACTGTGTATAATAAAAATGGAGTACTCCAATTATTATAGACAGTACATCGCGTACGTTGAATATTACAGACGTACAGTAGCAGCGCAACGAGACTGCCAAATAAAGCCGCTTTGTCAGTCGGTTGTGTTGGTGGAGGAGGAGGAGGTATAAACGGCGGAATGTTACTCGAACTTAATCTCAAGAACGTGTCAAATGAGATACTATAAGGTCCGAATTAATAGAAATTTCTCAGTTGTCAAGATCAGTCTGTCTTTGTCTCGCGTATATTGTTTTACCATACGCTAGACAAAGACAGACTGATCTTGAAAACTGAGAAATGTCTATTAATTCGGACCTAAGAATGGAATTTTTATACTTTATACTTTGACTCACAATCAGTTTATTCATCATGTTTCGATTAGAAATTAACTGACGTTGTTTTCAGCTGAGAAGCAGAACGATTATTATTTTACCTTATGGATATATTATAGCGGAAGCCTGATCGCAGTTTCAATTTCTATTATCCAAGCTAGGACATATCGGATATAATAAGTTATTTTGTATATAAATTTTCTATTTTTCTATTTTTATTGTATTACATTAAAATTAGGGATCATTAGAAAAAAATTACATATTTGCAATGCGTATATTTCCACATAGAGAATTTCCATAGATACTAAATAAACAATATTTTCAATATTGTTTAAATAGAGTAGCTATGTGTGAATTACATAGCAAATACACAAAAATATAAACAAAAAGTGTTTTTACAATCCAAAATCATAATTCAAGTTAATTTGTTAATAAATCTACAAATAATATGCTATTGTTAAATGAAAATAAAATTAAAATCTATAACATGAGATACGATAATATACATGAGCGTGATATAGATACATATATCAATTTTAAGATTGCGCAACGGCCAACATCTCTTGATGAATTAAATGTATAGTATGATTTACAAGGCCCATCAATTTCGATAACGATGCAGCCCATGTATCTAGAAGAGCAGCTTGTTCTTCATGCGTTCCAGTAAAACGGACTACGCCAGCTGGGTGATCTGTATGCGCGCTGATTACTCCAGTCTCCACCAAATTGCAAAGACGTGCTTCTGTTTCTTCAGTCGGAAGATCTAGTAACTCAGCCATGCGAGTTAATGTAATCTTGGTGTAATATTTGGCCATGATCCTCATGTTCTAAAAAAATGTTTCTTTATATATCTACATTCTGTGCATGATATTATTAAAGTAAGACTGTCGTCAAATAAATATTTTACTATTTCATATTTTTCAACTAAATTTCGAATATTGACACTTTTGTATGATATAACTTAATACATATATACTTTTCATTATCATTTAAACATGTTCTGAATAATATATAAACTTACATGTTCTACAATCTACAACACGGTTCCGCAAACCTGCCCATCGTTTGCATCCCAAGGATGCGGATCTATTTCATTTTTGTGAAGCATATTTTCACACATGCCAGGGTGCGTTCAGATTCTTTACTCCGAGTAGAAATATTAACCCGATGCCGTTCAGATAGCATCCGAGTAAGTATTTTTTGACTCGATAGACTGCGTTCAGATCGCTGGGTTGAAGTAATCGAGTTAACTCTGGAGTCGAATTCTCAACCTACCATTTTTCATCGGTTAAGAAAGTAACTCGGCGTGTTTCGGCGGCAAGTTTGAGTGACGAGAGTGATTCAGCACAATTCAGCATGAGTGACGAGATTAATGTTGTAGAAGCGGACCCGACTCGCCACGAATTGGTGAGGTCGGAAAATGGGGAGATCGTCCGTGCCGAGGGACACATTGTCGTGTTCGACAATATTGGTAAGTACATGACTCAAGTGTTGTGAACGGAAATTGCGAGGGAGAGGTTAGGTGTCCAACTAGCTCCTATTGGTTTTGTTGAAATAATCTTTCTCTGTTAACAGATAAAAATATGTACTGCGTTCTCGAAAATGAGAGAAATCTCCAGCTCTTCGGTCTCATACCAACTGCCTTACAGTTTGATACAGGTTATATTTTATATGTATTGAATTTGGCTCATATAGGCCACGTGATTCATGACTGCCCCAATAGTTAAAAGGATTTACATTGTTCTTGTACGTTGCAGTTCCTGAAACGAGCATGTCATCATCAGAGGCCTTAGGCTCACTTTCTGATAATGCAGCATGCATGACACCAGAGGCAAGATGTTCAAACCAGGCAACCAGTAAAGAAAAAGGTAGGTGTGGGTTGTTAAGTCAGTCAAACTGTATGCATGACAGTGTACTGTACTCTTGGTCTATGTAAATTTTAGTTAAGTGGACGAAGAATGCTGTTCTAGCACTAATTACATCCTGGAAAGCTAATCAGCCAAATTTTGCAAGCACTACTATAAAGAACGATGCAGTATGGAATATGATTGCCCAGGACATAAAAAAAACAGGGTTGATAGTTAATGCCACTCAGACTGAAAACAAGTGGAAAAACATAAGGAAGGCGTACATGGCTGTTAAGGACCATAACTCTAAGTCTGGGAATGCTCCGAAGGCGTGTAAATTCTATGATGAGTTGGATGAAATATTTTCTAAATCACCAAGTGTCACACCTGTCGCTCTTGCCTCTTCAAGAAGAAAGAGATCGGCCTCTACAACTGTAGGCAATGATTGTAGTAGTGATGATGAGACCTCTGGAGAGATGGAGGCTGACAGGCACTCTAATAATACAGAGAAGAAAAGTAAGAAGGCAAAGAAGAGCAAACTGAATAAAGAATTAGAGGCTTGGTCTAAGACGCTTCGTGCAGATGCGGAGGCAAGAGAATCAGCAAGGGAACAACGACATAAGGCAATAATAGATGTGCAGAATGCAGGATTTAAAGCGTTTACTGATCTCATGAATAAGATTGTACAGAAGCTATGAATCAGTTGCATTACTTTCTTATGAACAGTTTGCTGATGTATGCTACAGATATGTTCTGATGTGTGCTCTGTCCTAATTTCTTAATTTTCTAGGTCAGCAGCAAATGCATCTAATAGTACTATTTTAACATAAACAGCATGAGGAGCTATTTTCCAAAAGAGGCACAGTACAGCAAATAACATTTTGATAAATGAAAAAATCTGTACCTACGTAACAATTAAGAAAGAGCACACATCAGAACATATTTTTAGTATACATCAGTAAACTGCTCATAAATAAGTAGTGCAACTGTGACTCTGTGCCTTGTACTTACCTAGAAGTGTCAATTAATTTTTGATAATTTTATGTGTACATTTTGTACCTGATACATGTGATTGTCATTATCCAAAGATATTTTTAAGCATTGCCTTATAGTAATGTAAGATACAAAGACTATTATCAAATTTATTTTAATATTAGTATTATTTTTGTTTCCTGTTTAGATATAGGTACTGTCCTAATATCAATATCTCTGATTTAAAAGATTGTCTACAGTCTATTCTGATTTCTCTAGTCTGTTTAGAGTGTAAAAGATATAAGTTAATTTTGTTTCTTAATTATTATATTATTAGTTCCTTTGCGAAAATGCGTCTTTTTCTACTTATAACTGATGTTTATAGAAGATGTTTGCAGAATAGTAGTGCAACTGTGACTCTGTGCCTTGTACTTACCTGGAAGTGTCAATTAATTTTTGATAATTTTATGTGTACATTTTGTACCTGATACATGTGATTGTCATTATCCAAAGATATTTTTAAGCATTGCCTTATAGTAATGTAAGATACAAAGAGTATTATCAAATTTATTTTAATATCAGTATTATTTTTGTTTCCTGTTTAGATATAGGTACTGTCCTAATATCAATATCTCTGATTTAAAAGATTGTCTACAGTCTATTCTGATTTCTCTAGTCTGTTTAGAGTGTAAAAGATATAAGTTAATTTTGTTTCTTAATTATTATTATATTATTAGTTCTTTTGCGAAAATGCGTCTTTTTCTACTTATGACTGATGTTTATAGAAGATGTTTTCAGAATAAAGAAATTTATGTTCATATGTATATCATTTATTACAATCCTTGTTACAACTGTATTAATAAGTAAAATAGAGAATATTTACATACACTGTAGGTATGGTAAAATTGACGTCAACTTTGGTTTTAAGTCAACTTCTATTGCTGGAAAACTTTTTAAAAATTAACTTTTTTATTTCAATTGCCATTTGTAGAGTAGCACTCATATAATATTACATGATTTATGCATTTATACATATGACAACAGTGGATCTATCAATCATTTCTTACGAGAAGGGCCACAAGGTGGGCTCTCTTGGCTTCACCCTCTTGAAAGCATATGTTATCATCATCATCATCATCATTCTCCCGTTCTTGTTGCCTTACAACTTCAAGACCTTCCCCAATAAAATCATTAACATTATCTTCTTCTACCTGGTCCTCTTCAAGCCCATCCAGACAAATGTTGTGCAGCACACAACAAGCAAGAATAAAACTTGGAATTAAGTCTACCCTTTTCATATCTAAATGCTTCAGTCATCGAAATCTTCCCTTCAGCAGTGCAAAAAAACGTTCAACGACTTGTCTTGACTGCGACAGTACTGTATTGAAGCGCTTCTGTGCCTGAAAAAGAAAATTTACAATGATTCAAAAGCACTGATAGATATAGATAGCTCTGTTTAACAGACTCAAGATAAATTCTCAATAAAACTTACTCGTGTTAGGCGACCATTGTCAATGTAGGGAGGAATGCACCATGACAACACAGGGTATGCCTTGTCAGCTATGATGTATTCACCATTTGGGAAGAGAGCATTCACATTACGCTCTGCATCCAGAAACAAGTCAGAGTTCCGGAAAATGCGTCGATCACCCACTGAACCAGGTTAACCAGAAAAACAGTCAGTAAACCTCAGTTCTGAATCACACACTGCCTGAAGAACTACAGCATAATCTTTTTTCCTTGTCTTATAATGCAGTGAGTGTTCCTAGGGCACATAACAGAAAAATATACCATATGAACAATACAGAAACTGTGACAATACATGTAATAAGACAAACCTTAGGAGCCTCAATTTGTTAAATAATTTGTTAAATAATTTGTTAAAGCAGAGAATATTCTCTGCTTTAACAAATTATTTGTTAAATAATTTGTTAAAGCAGAGAATAGTTGGTATATGGAAAGTACATATTTATATGTACAACGAATAGTTGGTATATAAATATGTATTGTAATTAATATAAATGTGTACTTTCCATATACCAACTATTCTCTGCTTTAACAAATTATTTGTTAAAGCAGGGTACATATTTATATACCAACTATTCGTTGTACATATAAATATGTACTTTCCATATACCAACTATTCTCTGCTTTAACAAATTATTTAACAAATAATTTGTTAAAGCAGAGAATAGTTCGTATATAAAAAGTACATATTTATATTTATGCATTATAAGTATGCATACGTTTCAAATTCGCGCACTTTTACATGCGCGTGCGGACACGGAGCATGCGCATGTGGCCACAGAGCTGACAGAGCATGCGCATGTGGCCGCGGGGCATGTTCATGTCGCTACCACAGTCGCTACATCTCGTCGGTATGACAGGTTTCATAACCTAAGAGTCGTCAACTTTAACGCTAAATATCTCGCTTCGTAGGGCAGACCGCCGCTTTTTTCTGCCAGATTCTTTCGTTTTATGCAAAAACGAATCGATTAAGCCTAATTTCATCGATATTTGAGGTGCAGTAGCTATTCTAAATAAATACCCAAATAAATTTATATTACTTAAATAAATAAGAAATAAAAAGCAACCTAACCTATAAGTATGCTTAGTACTGTATAATATATAGATACTAACTTCGTTTGTATTTTCTGGCGATGTAAAATTATCCGTCCCTTCAGCCATGCTTATAATTATTTAACTTCTTTCTTATAATTTTTTAACTTCGTTCTTTCTGTGTCACCACTAGAGTCCTATATTATCAGAGAAGCGAAATCGATACCCCCTCCATGGTTCCCATAAACCCCGCAGCTGATCCATAAACCCCGCAGCTGACCGTTTGTAAACATGTGTATGCACACGGACACCACACGGACACCACATGGGGTCGAGAGTCTCGGTTTTGATTGGTGCCGCGGTCAGCCAATCAGCAAGCGTGCCGTCAATTTCGCTTCTCTGATAATATAGGACTCTAGTCACCACGTGTACTTCTTTATTTCTGTGTCACCACGTGTTTTCGGCGTTCGGCGTTGCTTCGCTAAAAGTTTAACCGTGTTGAACTTTTAGCTTCTTCTTCTTCTTAAAGACCCAATGGATTTCCGGCTCATTGATTGAGCCACAGTACCACGAGATACTTAAGACCCTAGAGGAGCCTCTAGTTTAGAGTCCCTCTAATCAGAGTCGCGACACGAGAGAGCAACTTTTGATTGGTCCAGGATTTCTGGCAACTCCCGCCGATATTTTAAATTATAGAAATGGCAGTAACAGTAAAATCGCAATAAAAATTAAAAATATACGTAGTAAAAGCAATAAATACATAAGAATTTGGTCTGTATACAAAAAACGTGTAAAGAATAAACAGTTTGAGTAAGGAAATAAAAGGAAAAAGAAAAAGAAAGAACAAAAATACTACAATCGTATAATTTATTGCATTAAGACACTTTGTGTTTTAAAACACTATTATGCATTCTTATCATATGCAGCTTTTGTTTTTTAATTACTTCTTCACATTTTTCTGTTTGTTCCTTTGGTTTTGCAGATTCAGAAAGACATGTATCAGACCCAGATAGCACAATGACATCCTCGGGAAGTCCGAAGGACATCCAGGACGGACCATTGGGATATCCTGTGGATATCCCAATTAAATCCCAGGATGTCCTCCGGATATCCTGAGGAATAGCAAATGATAGCCAAATACTAGTCCTCACGATATTCTGAGGACATCCTGTTGGATGTCCTCCGAATATCCTGAGGACGAACGAATGATAGCCAACTACTAGTCCTCACGATATCCTGAGGACATCCTGTCGTTTTTGAAACGCAAATCTTTATAAGATGTATAATTAAATTCTGCATTACATAAGAATTTGCGTTTACTCGGAAACGTTTAGCACTCTAAGGTTACGTACCAAAACGTCTTCGAGGAAAATTTTACTGAAAATCTATATATAATACACGTTACGTGCACTATAGTTCTCTATAAATTGTTCTCTATTTATTATCTATATATTAATGTTTGTTACAGGTATTTAAGAAGCGTTGCACAGCAATTTAATTGTGTAGCACTTCATAAGCATAGCAATGTTTTAATCGATGTAACCGCCTCCAGAAGCTATAATCCCAGCATTTGAATGTTGCAAACAGGTAAAAAATTTTTATGAATATTTAGATTACGTTTAGATTAAATTTAAATAAAATAAAATTATAAATATCAAGATATATTTGCAATACAGGTGAGAAGCCAAATATCCAGTACAGTGACGGGTGGAATGGATGCAAAAACAAGAGATCAGAAAAACGATAGAATTTCCTCTTACTCATTTCGAATTGTATAAACAAATTGGCATTGATCTACTGTGAGATGTACTCATGTACGGACTACCCGGTTTCGTTCACTTTCACTCATCAATTATTAACAAGGGATTCCGTTAATATTGAAGAGTAGGATAACTGCTTCTCAAATAGTAGGGTTTGATGAAGACATTTCATTTACATCAATATTTAACATAAGTAATCAAATAATATATATTGCTTTATATAGTCATTTACACGTACACAGTATGAAATAAATGATAAAATAATAGAAATATAAATATGATATAATAATAGAAAAAGGACCGACTAATATATATATATAATTTATATATATTTATCAATCATCACATTTATACAACAAAGAATTATGTAAAATTCGATAATTTATTATAATAAAGCTTATTGCAATTTTGTACGTTGTAATAAATTTAGATGTTATTCTAGCATTCTTTTAACATAAAATTTTTGTAGCAAACTTAGTACACTTATAATTAGCTGGTTTTTTATATATTTCCAATTAATATTTGTATAATGGAAAAAAATAATTAAACATACATTTAAAGTCCTAATTAATATTTAATATTGCAGATAATAAAATTAGATATGTATAATTAAAATGCAAATTGATAATGCATTACCCACACAGCACAGAGACATTCTGAGAACGATCTGAGAATATCACAAAAGTATATTGCGATATTCTGAGAACAATCGCATTACGTACTGCGATTGACTCAGTACATACTACGAACGTTCGAATGTCCGGGGTACCATCTCCCATAGAATTTCGCAGGAACGTCTATAGTTTGAGGGCAGTATCAGGAAATGATGAAAACGGGATGTTTTCAGTCGATCATTTATACACGCACACATACGCATCCAGGCGCGCGCGCTCACATATAGATTAGGTTAGGTTATTAATTTCATAATTTTATTTTATCATAAATTGATGTTTTTATTTATTAGTATTTATTACAATATAAATTGAGGTTTTCATTAATATAAATTAATATGTGTACTATATAATTAATATAATATAATTAATAATAATATGTGTTATAGTATATAAGGAGGAGTTACAGCCATAGTGTAAGTCACTTTTCTCAACCTATCGAGTTGATTTGAGTTCATAGATGCAGTCTACACATGCGGAGATATGTTTAAAGAGAAAAAAGTGATCAACAAATTGACTTACATCATCACTATGGCTGTAACCCTATATCTTACTATCTTATACATTATACAGGGCACCGTGTTTGTTATATCGCAAAGCCCGATCTACAATAAGGTTTGAAGCGCAGTAGCAGTACATCGTAAGATTAATATAATATAATTAATAATATAATTAATATGTGTAGTATATATGGAGGGGTTACAGCCATAGTGTAAGTCACTTTTCTTAACCTATCCAGTTGATTGAGTTTATAGATGCAGTCTACACATGCGGACATATGTTTAAAAAGAAAAAAGTTGTCAAAAAATTGACTTACATCATCACTATGGCTTTAACCCTTTATCTTGTGATCTTATACACTATACAGAGCATCGTGTTTGTTATATCGCAAAGCCCGATGTACAATGAGGTTTTAAGCAGGTTTTAACCGCAGTAGCAGTACATCGTAAGAGACCGGTTTTTCTAATGTGATACATCGTAGCCATTTTTAAATTGACAGTTTCAGCACCCACCGGCATGATTTCGAGGCCAATACCCTCAGAGTTTAAGCTAGTGAGGACTCCATCTCCAAAAAGAGATACAAGTATTACATACAGACTGCATTAACATTCTCATTAGCTGATAAGGATATCGTGATAGGTAGCCACTCGCCTAAAAGCGCAGGATTATTGGATTTTGCTTAAACTCAAAACTTAAACTTAAACTTTTGCTTAAACTTAAACTCGATTTTTCCTGTTTAATCTTCGCGTGAATTAACGGTCTTATTGCCTCAAACTTGCCTCCACTGATGCAAATAAAAATTATATTAGTTCTTTTCAAATAACCATTGGATACCAAGAACAAATATTAAGCTTCTATAAGCAAACCGAAGTAGTTGTATTTCAGGATACAAACGATCCAACAAATTTGTTTCTCTACCCATAGCTGAGAATCTCAATATGATACAGCAATGCGCGCTATCACCCATTTGTAAGGAAACTGTGGTAATACGAATTTCTACGCCATCATTTTGATGAGGCGCTCTAAAGTTGAAGTAGAATTTTTTCGTTTCCTTTGCTTGAAAAATAAGATCTGATTGTTGAGCTTCACCAATTGGAATATCAGCATTGTAACCTGGTCCACTGACTGTTATTGATGCATTAGAAAATTCAATGATACCACAGTAAATATTCCTGTAAAGAGAAAATTACTCCCAATAATTTTTAAAGTTATATTTCTATTATATTTCTATATGTATTAAGACATATTTAAATAGCTTACGATAACTTTCACTGTTATCATTGTATTCACTGCATACGTTTGTTGCAAGAACCTTGCTTTAAGATCAACAAATGATGTCATGTTATTGTCATCAATTGTAAAAGTATTTGGCTCCGAACGATTTAATTCCAGCATCCATTTCTCCATAGCAAGATGTTTAATATCGTCCGGCAGATCTGGCTCTGGATTCGGTGGCTTCCTCTGATACCAAATTTAAAGCCATTTTTTTGTTAATTTTTGCATCAAATAAAATAAACTTTTATTTACTTATACAATGATTATTATACATAGCCAATAGCGAAACATAAATGCTTTATTAAACTGACCTGTAGTATATTCCTGATATTATTATAAATAACAGCTTGTCGTTCCTCAGAGAATGTAGTTGAAGGTCCTAAAGCTTCAAATGCTAGAGTAAGATAATCTTGAATACTAGTCGACAAATACGCGGCTCGCAACGCACTCTTTAAGATATCTGTGAGTAAAACCGGCCATCGTATTCTCCATGATATTCCCACAACATGTGCATCAATAATCTGATCAATCAAATTTTACGATTTCTATATTAACGCACGAAGATAGTCTAAAGGAAATAACGAAAGAATCGATAACTTTGCCGTTAAATGACAAAGTTTTATTTGCTAAAGGCTTTCATTATAAGTACAGAGAGAAAAGATTAATAGTTAATTAAATTAATTAACTTACGTAAGAACTTTGCCATAATCCCGAGCATTGAAGTATTCTTCTGCCATTTGCACGACTGTAAAAAAAACGGAAAAGGAAATTTTATGCATGTTTTATGAGTATATTACAAGTAATTTTTATCTCTAAATTTTTAAAGACATGTACCTAATAATCGCCGCATTCTTGGACAACGGTACACTTTGAATTGCAATATCGCATTTTCTAGTAAACCGATAATTATCATCTGAAAAGGAATGCAAATGTTTTACAACGATTTATTTATCACATGTTACCTAAAAGCACAGATATATACATAATTATCTTACAGAATGATTAACTGCAGTCTTTTCCCTGCATTGTAAAGCTTGTATGCCAATAGCTTCTCTAGCTGTGTCTGCCGGTTCTGCACTTAATTTCCCAGGTCACCACGGCCGTTGTCCATAAAATTCGAGTTTCTCTTCACCTAGTAATGGATCTGGATTTGGATAGCTGTTTATATGCTAAAAAATAGTATTGAAACTCAAGTGATATAACAGAAAGCATGATGTATTTGTTAAAAAAACTACAATATTTATACCTGACAGAGTTCTTTACACGCAGATTGTCGTAAACTTGCATGACTGGCAGCTAATTGGAAATAATATCCCGGATGTAGCGTTTGAACAGCAGGTAATCCTTGACGAATGGCCTCATCAAATAATTCTGCAAATGTAGAGAATTGGCTACTCATCCAAGCATGATGTTCAAACATGAGCTCCTTTGGACCAGTTTTTAGTTTAAATCTAAACATAAACATCAATTAGTCATTATCGTTAAAATTTAAAATTTTTATCTATAAATTATTGCAGTAAATATTAATACCTTTCTGTGTGAAGTCTAAATTGAGAAATAGCATCTTTTGGAAGATTTAAACTAAACATTATTCTGCATAACTTGTAGTTTATAAAGCCAGCAATAGTTTTTATTTCTACTGCGTTTGCATCTGTCATTCTTGTTTCTAGAAGATTGTGGTAAGCTTGCATATAATGCCTGTAAAACATTTATATTTACATATACATATGTATATATATTGCAATACACGGTTGTTCATATTTTTAATCTTACTTTTGGGCAAGATGCAGTTCTTGCTTAAGTTCATTCAAGAATGCCATTTTAAATTGATGACGAACAAATAAGTATTAATGAACATTCTTAGTAAGTTGATCGCGATGACTTTTGACATTCCGATATCCGTGATAATAAAAGTTTTGCGCCAAATCGTAGAACGCCGTCTCTAGTCTGTAATGAACAAGATTTATTATTTCCTTCAAATATAGAGAAAAAAAAACCTAGATATATATCCCAATAAGTAATCAGCATGTGGCAGAATATACAAAAGCTTCGCTGTTAAATCACAAGCTTCACATACGCCGTTGCACGCTCAGTCGCAACTACGTTTTCGGCACCAGGAAGCGGTTGAACGGCATGTTGTATCAATACTACAGCTATTTTCGTACTTCTCCCATCAAGGGCAGCTCTAAAAAGAACATCGTATTGCTCGTATCTCGTATTGCTTTACATCGTATTGCTGTGTGTTGAATAAAGCATACCTGTCACGTATATCTTGTCCAGCATAGAACAGCAGTAGGTAGACAACCCAGCCAGCAGGTTACAAATAATTGCAATTTGTAACTTTATAGTAGCGTTGATTTCACTCAACAAAGGCACCGTCGAGATACAGTTGGGAAACTTGGAACTTGCGAGTCTGAGGACTAAAAATAGTTTTATGTATTGACAAATATGACAAATAGAAAAACAATTGTATTAAATTAATGCTAAAACGTTATGTGAAACTCGTGAAACTATTCTGCTGACGATTTAGAAGTTAAGTGCGCGGACACGTCACGAGCGGTTTGGACCGCGCGGTTCCGCCCGCGGCACAAACCGCTCGTGTGCACGCCGCACGGTATGTCGCAGCGGAACCGCGCGGACCACACCGCTCGTGTGCACGGATCTTTCGCGCGGCTCTTCCGCGCGAAAAAAACCGCTCGTACGTGTATGGTCTACCGCGCGGTCCAAACCGCTTGCGTGCCCACATCCTAACCCTACGTTGCGAAAACTGCATATCAAATATAGATATATATATATCTTTTGATTACCTTTTTGATATCAATCACCGTGCTTTGTATTCTTCGTGCATTGCATCTTGCATCGTCCGATCGTCGCCATGTCACCTCAGCTCAGAGGGCTACCGGAAAAAGATCGGTACCGGAATGACGTACTTACACAGATAGCGCTGATATCGATACCATTTCAGTACTTCGAGTAAAACCTAAGAATATACGCGCGCGTTGGAAAGGCGTACGTATCATTTCCGTACTTTGAGTCAATCCTGAGATTATACACGCGCGAAAGAAAACCGAATGATACTGTAAAAGATATTATAGCGATGATCTCAGTATGTTACGGATGATCACAGTACAATGAGTATAACAATGGGATGATACGTATGATATCATGTGCTGTGTGGGTACACATATATCAGATATATTCAAGAAAATTTAAACAAATTCAACTATAATTAGTTAAGATGTAATGTTTCGTAACTTTTGACCATGTTACATCTAGAATTATTGAGAAAGTATAAGAATATTAAGTAATGCATTATTATTTGTGCACATTGTTTAAAACAGTTTTATATAGGGATAGAAAACGATCGGATAGCGGAAGTTTAATCTTGCGATCCAGTCTACCAGGACGAAGCTATACGGGATTCAATATGTCCATTCTGGAAGAATTACTGAAATAATAAAATAAAAGTACAATCTTAATATCCATAAAAATTATATGCTTAAAGATCCAAGGAAATTAAACAAGAGTTACCAGCTCACCTATTTGTTGCCATAATGACTTTAACATTAGTTGTCTGATCAAAACCATCCATTTGATTTGAGTAATTCCAGGAGAATACGTTACACTTCTTGATCTGCTACAGTTTGAGTGTCAAATCTTTTTGTAGCAATAGCATTTATTTCATCAATAAATATTATGACTAGTCAGTTTTCTTTAGCCAAACTAAACATGTCTCGTCATTTGTAGTCCTTCGCTCAAATACTTTTACACAAATTCAGAGCCTATTACACAAATGAAGGCAGCTGGAAAAAATAGAAAATAATAGAATTTAAAACACAAAATCTGTTTGTTATTATTCTTCCATGCAATTAGTTTAGATATATTGTAAGATTTTTTTTAACAGTATATTTCAATTTGTACCAGTATAGTATGTCTAGCAACTGCTTGCGCTAACATAGTTTTTCCACAACCGGGTAGTCCGTACATGAATAGTACACCGGACCGTTTGGTACGGGTATCAAGTACTATATCCGTATCAAATCCGTATCAAATCTCGGGTTATACCGGTGTAAATTGAGAATTGATACGGATTTGATACGAATATAGTACCTGATACGCGTATCAAACGGTCGGAGTAAACTAGGCCATTGTTCCTTGATCTTCTTTTCGCGATTTCCTGCCGATGTTAAGGCCTGTATTCATAGCCAGTTTTATAGATGTTAGCCTTACATTCATAGAAATAAACCTTAAGTCGTAAGCAAATAAACCAATCTTTGATTACTGCAGATGCGGCCTTAATGTGAGATAATTTTTCGTTTTTAAGACTAATAATAAACCAACAAACGATCAAATTAGACCAACAATCATCAGCAAACGATTACGCATCGATTAGACCGTATTTTAATTAAAAATGAGATTTTTCCGGCTAAGTTTACGCTAATTTTTGTTTTTTTTAATTTAAGAAGAAAATATGAACCAACAAACGCTAAAATTAGACCAACAATCATCAGCAGACGATTACGCATCGATTAGGCCGTTTTTAAATTAAAAATGATATTTTTCCGGCTAACTTAACGCTAATTTTTATTTTTTAATTAAAAAAAAATTAAGAACCAACAAACGTTGTAATTAGGCCAACAATCACCCACAAACGACCAACAAACGATTAAAAAAAAAAAAGTTAATAAAGTCGAAGTTGACCGGCTAAGTTCCCGGAGCTTCTGATTAGAAGGACTCTACTCTAGTTGGGTCGGAGGCGCCCTCTCGGTGTTCCAAAACTCATTCCGTTAATTCTCAATAGCGCAATATTCAAATTAAGCACAAAAAACATAACGCAAGATACATGTGACTATTATACATATATTTAGAAAACATGAGTAAGTTAATTGATCCATCAGATAAATCTTAATACATTTCCGCTCAATAATTAACTAACAACACCGCATATAATAAATTCTCAAGCAAATACACAATACCCAGATAACATTTTGACGTCATAAAGACGTCTAAAAGACGTCATAAAAATCCCTAGACGTCTTAAAAAAATTTCAGAAAGACGTAGTTTAAACATCTTTGGGACGTCTTATGTCACTATTTACGACGTCTTTAGTACAATGCATTAAGACGTAGATTAGACATTATTTTAAGACGTTTTTTAGACTTTTTAAAGACATTTAAGACGTTTTTTATAACATGCATGTTGTCTGGCTATAAATTGAGAAAAACATGAAAGAAGAGCTAGCGTTGTGCAGTGTGCTTGTAGTAATTAATATACTATTATATTAATCCAAAAGTATATATGTATATGCCACTTCATTATAAGAGAGTATATAGACTCCACGATATAACTGATACAAATTGTGCCGTACTTATATAACATCGCTCATCGTATTTTTCTTACGAGAAACGGATCTCATCAAAAGCCATCTATCGGTCGGATGATGCGATCGAAAATACGCCGTTCTAGCAAATCTTAAAGCCATTTTTTCTAAGACGTCATACAGACGTATTTCTAACAAAGTCTAAAAGACGTTTTTTCTAAGACGTCATATAGACATATTTCTAACAACCCTGCTGAAAATGACCGATTGATTCCGATTAAAAATTTTGAATCCGCACGAATCTGGATTCTTGATCCGGAAATCACGGATTCATAACGATTACACTGACTGAAAACGATTGAAACGGATTCGTATTCAAGGATGTAATTTCAATCGGTTTCTATCGATATGAATCGGTCTTAATTAATCCGCTTAAATCGTTATGATTTCATAACGATAACACCAATTGAAAGCGATTGAAACGAATTCGTATTCAAGGATGTAATTTTAATCGGTTTCTATCGGTTTGAATCAGTCTTAGTCATTCCGTTTAAATAGTTATAATTTCGTGATTTCGAGGTTCACGAAATCATAACCGATTAAAACCAATTGACTAAGACCGATTCAAACCGATAGAATCCGTGACTTCCGGATATGCAAACAGGATTACTTACTACTTTATTATAATTCCATTCTTTGTCTAGAAATTTATCAGAATGTGTATTTACCCTGCCGAAAATGTTTGATTAAAACCGATTTTAAAAAAAGTAATCCGAATCAATCGGGATTTCTGCACCAAAAATACGGTATTAAAACCGATTGAAAATAGTCAAATCGAATTTAGTACGCTTCAGGCGGATTATTGGTTGGGTGATATACATCCACCTCAATCCGAAATTATACGATTTTATAAGTTATAATTAAATCAGTTTTAATGTGATGTGAATCTGTCAGAGGATGAGAAAAGTGATCCGTTGCAATCCGAAATTCTATTTTACGGATAATATTTAAATCGGTTTTAATGCAGGTATGAACGGAGGCCGCAAGAAAGCACACTCCTCAAAAATAGGTTACAACACTTATCAGAGGCCCGGAGAGTGAGCACGCTCTGACTGGCGATCCTGCAAACGCTGAAGAACCTCGCAAAGAGGTTCCGTCTCCCTATATAGGGATCGATGTTGAATCTTGAATACGGGTTACGGGCTCGGCGATGCGCCGCATATTGAGCGCGAGCCGTACTATTCCCGGCTCGCAAGCCCGAGCTGTCGCGCCGCGCCGCGCTCGCTCCGTCATATGTTCTTAGCGGACAGCAGGGGCCTATTGCACAATAATTTCCAATTAATAATATTAGTAAAAAACAAAGTTTCTTCAAAATATTATTAACTTGTAAATTATTGTGCAATAGGCCCCTACCGCCACATAATTTATAGAGCAAAACGATAACAGAAAAATGATGATCTCTTATAATTAAATAGTTATTATTAAATAATATTTGAACTAAATATTAATATTAAATAAATGTTTTTTTTAATTATTATAGTAAATAAATAATTATTGTAAAATAAATATTAAATTAATGTCAAATAAATGTTAAATAAATGTTTTTTTAAATTATTATTGCAAATAAATAATCAATATAACAAATATTATATTATTGTCAAATAAATGTTAAATAAATGTTTCTTAAAATCATTATTGTAAACGAATAATTAATATAAAATAAATATTAAATTAATGTTAAATAAATGTTAAATAAATGTTTTTTTAAATCATTATTGCAAACAATTAATCAATATAACACAAATATTAAATTAATGTTGAATAAATGTTAAATAAATGTTTTTTAAAATCATTATTGCAAATAATTAATCAATATAACACAAATATTAAATTAATGTTGAATAAATGTTAAATAAATATTTTTTCAAATCATTATTGTAAATGAAAATAATTTATGTAAAATAAATATTAAATTAATGTTGAATAAATGTTAAAAATGTTTTTTTCAAATTATTATTGCAAATGAATTATTAATGTAAAACAAATATTAAATCAACGTTAAATAAACATTAAATAAACGTAAAATAAATGTCTTTTGTAAATTATTATTTCAAATAAATAATTAATGTAAAATTAATGTAAAATTAATATTAATTAAATAAACATTAAATAAGTATTATTTTTACAAAAAAATTGTAAAAATGTATAATTAATCAAAAATAAATATTTAAAAAACATTTAAGAAACATTTTCTGCTGATTGGGTATGGATTAAAATGTAATGATTTCAGCTATAATCCGCGAAAGCGATATTAAAACGGATTATGTTTTAATCGGTTTTAATCGAACATTTTCGGCAGGAAAATGCCACATGCAAATATCAAAAATTACAATTACTTGCAACAAACCGTTTAAAGTATCATACATGCTAGAATCAGAAGATTATGTACATAGCTCAATAGTTCCCATAAGCAATGTCAAAAGCAAGCTTATTCACATAGATGTAGGATATTGTAGATATTTATGCAAACCTCCGAATACATTTAAAATTCAATAATAAATATAACTTTGTAATAAATACAATTTTGTTTCTTTATTTATATACACAGTCAAATATAATTATGACAAAAATTCGATTCAATTGCATTATATCCGATTTCCTTTTCATCCGAAAAATCGGAGAATTTCAAATTCAAACGAATTACTGTTGCTTTATCACAGACTATATAAATTGAATTCTTATTGCATTCAAATTGATTTAGTTTTTATCCCCAAAATTGGTAAATTTTGGATTAAACCGGATTACAAAATCAACTCAATTATTAAAATTGGATATTATTAAAACGGATTGAAATTGCATACGCGCAATCGCTGAATTTCGAATTAAAACGGATTAATGTTGTCTGTCCTAGCAAATCGGATTCAGATGGATTACAACCGATTTTATTGAATCGGTGTTTTTGTAATTGAAACAGACTCATCTCTTAAAAAGAAAATATACAAATTAGGCGGATTATTTTGGATTATATATCCATCCGATTATTAGTGTTTATTTTGGATTGACAACAATATGGATTAGAATGTAATTATTTCGGATTGGAAATAATCCGCAAAAGCGATATCAAAACCGATTATAATTAATTCGGAATTAAAATCGATTACTTTTTAATCCGGGCGCGGATTGAACTGATTAAAACCGATTAAAACGGATTACGTTTTAATCGGTTTTAATTGAACATTTTCGGCAGGGTATTTAAATGAAAACAAACAATACATCTGTTTTGTGTTTTGAACATAATTAAACAATTGTTTCATAATTATAGGAAACAGAATTTTAAGTAAGAAAATATTTCCTAAAACGACTAACCGAAAATGTGTTGACTTATTAGCAAAATGTATGGAAAAGAAAAAAACTACTTGAAAATTGTGTGCTATATACAATTTTAATGATTAAAGCGGATTCAATCCGATTCACATAGTTACTTTCATTACCCAATTAAAGTGAATTGACAATAATACGATTGAAACCGATTCAGTCGGATTCAGATGAATCCGGAAATATTTCATTAAATCCAATTCTGGTGTTGTATTAAAATTTCACGATTGATGCGGATTCAATCCGATTCACATTGCTACTTTCATTACCCGATTGACATGGATTAAGCGCAGATACGACTGAAACCGATTCAGTCGGATTCAGATAAATCCGAAAATATCGCATTAAATCCGATTCCGGTGTTGTATTAAAATTTCACGATTGATGCGGATTCAATCCGATTCACATTGCTACTTTCATTACCCGATTGACATGGATTAAGCGCAGATACGACTGAAACCGATTCAGTCGGATTCAGATAAATCCGAAAATATCGCATTAAATCCGATTCCGGTGTTGTATTAAAATTTCACGATTGATGCGGATTCAATCCGATTCACATAGCTACTTTCATTACCCGATTAAAATGCATTGACATTAATACGATTGAAACCGATTCAGTCGGATTCAGATAAATCCGAAAATATCGCATTAAATCCGATTCCGGTGTTGTATTAAAATTTCACGATTGATGCGGATTCAATACGATTCGTGTGGTCACTTTATTCACCCGATTAAAATAAATTGGCATTAATACGATTAAAACCGATAACAGCGGATTCAGATCAATCCGGAAATGCCGAATTAAAAATGATTCCGATTAATTTGTTATTAATACCGATTCACTTCCAATCGGGCATCCGATTAACCGGATTGAAAACGCATTCATTCCGATTCAATTTCATCAAATTTAATGCGGAACCAATCGGATTCAATCGGTCATTTTCAGCAGGGAAAGTCACAGAGACGTCTCTTTTAAGACGTCGTTACAACGTCATTAAGACATGCGTGTTGTGTGGGTAATAACTTCATGAACGAATAATATTCATTAAAGATTGTGTTCAATAAATTAATTCCAGTATCATTACTGGGTAAATTCAAAAAGTTACTTTTGAAAGTTGCTTCATACGCACAATAACCGGCTTAATACCCACATTGGTGCATATAATAAATTCTCAAGCAAATACACAACAATAACCTCATGAGCAAATTATAACTATTAGAGACTTTGTTCAATAAGTCACCGAGTCAGAATACTAGGTAATTAATAAGGTTATTCTCAATAGCGCAATATTCAAATTAAACACCTTATTACATAATTAAACATAACGCTATATACATGTGACTCTTATACATATACTTAGAAAACTTGAATAAATTAATCGATCCAGCATATAACAAATTCTCAAGCAAATACACAACAATGACACTATGAACGAATAATATTCATTATAAATTGTGATCAATAAATTCCGGTATCATTACTGGGTAATTACCAAAAAGTTACTTTCAAAAGTTGCTTTATACGCAAAATAACCGGATTAATACCCATCTTGGTGCAACAAATACTGGGTAATTAATAAGATTTGCTAACAAAATTATATCTTATATTTTAAAACTATTAATAACATTAAAATTAATTGAATCACTCTAACGTTCAAATTTCCTATCAAGTAATCCACAGAAGAAGGTACAAATAGATGTTCCTTTAACAATCCTTTAAACACGACACGCATGATCGACGTCCCGAGCGTCTCCCCCGGGTAAGGGACGCCCGGGAGGATCAACCAGCGCTCGTCGAAATAAACTTAACGCATCCTTATATTACATAAAGGGACCTCGCCAATCTTGAACATAATAAACATCGCGGGAACAATACGATCGCGGACCCCAAATCAATGTAAACATCGCCACCGACGAAGCTTTGTGGCATGTTCCATTGAATGGAATCCAAACACAGCTCGACTATTGGCGTTTTCGATTTAGCGAACCCAGTTCCAACCTGGGTCACATGGACATAGAATACATATACATATTATGTATGTATTCTATGTCCATGTAACCTAGGTTGGAACTGGGTCGCTAAATCGAAAACGCCATATGAGCCTGCAACGCAAATACATATATTAATCACGCGAAAACAAGATAATCTCTCGTAAAAGGCGATCACATGAGATCACATGAACAACGTCTGATACGTTACCAAAATACGCATATTTTCAACTAACACATTACAATTTCAAACATAAAATTGCAAAAAGTAATTGCGTGAACACTGGTTGACATAAATCTAGCAAAATACATCATTAATATACGAGCGCAAAAGTGTAGATTAACATAGAAAAAGTTCTTAACAAAAACAGAACTAAGAAACCCTAATCCACAGATATAATGTGCATTAGTTCATCTATCAAATATCACCGACAGTTCAGCAAAAATTCCATTCTAATACTACTATAACTCCTCAAAAAACAAAACAAAGCTTCTGTCCTTTTCACTTAACAACCAATATTCAATAATCAGAATATTTAATTAAAGAATCTGCACACTTATTTCCATTTAATTTAATCGGAAGAAAATCAGAATTTCTGTCCTTCTGTCCTTCCATTAGCAACCATTAATAGGCAGGAACTCTGTCCTATTTCCATTTTCACTTGTAAACGACAGGTACGACATTAGTCTTCATTTTTAAAAGTTTAATAAAGAATCGAACAATGTTAGAGACAATACAAAAACAGACAGTCTTCCCGTAAGAGAATCAGATTAACAACGCAGTAAATCTTCCTTTAATAAATATAGTTCAGCAAAGATTCTGTTCTAATACTATAAATACTCAAAAAACAAAACAAAGCTTCTGTGTTTTCACTTAACAAACAATACTTACAAGGGAACGGTCGGAAGTGTCCCTCACCGATTTGGATGGGCTTTGGATATGTTGTAGAGCATCAAAAAATATTAGACTCCTATTTTTTTTTGGGCTTATCTCGACGTTTAAGGGTTGAAACAACCCCTTGAAAATAACGGATTTTATAATTTTTAGCGAATATCTTCGAAAATATAAGGCGTATGAAAAAGAGTTTTATACAAAAGGTTTATGGTTTTTTATGCTCTTTACAATGGCGTAATTAGATTTTTCAAATATGTCAAATTTTTTAATTTAACCCCACACCCACCTATTATTTTTGTAAAATATAACAATTTTTTTAACGCAAAAATTTAAGAGCATCGAATGCCAAATACATCCATGTATATTTTTATTATGATACCACTATTCGATTTTTTGGAAGACGAGATGATATGTGGTATAGGCGTCGCGCTGTAGGTAGGTGTTGCGTTATTTCTGTTCAGTTGCGCTGTACGCTTAATAATTTCTATTTGTGCATATTTTCTCATATACTACAATATATACTATATACTACGACATAATATGCGATGAAAGTCCAAGCAGAGGAAAAGATATCACGTCATCCGAAGTTTAAATAGCATGTGCGCAGAACAGTGTTATAAATACGCGTCGAAGTAGATCAACAACCAAAGCTCACGCATTTGAATATTATTTGCTCGTGTCATAATTCCGGAAAGGAACTACATTGACATATACATATACTTTTAATCTATACATTTAAAGAAATAATTTTATTTGTTGATCATTTTTTTAGCGGGGGTTATTGCGGTGAGATATTAGAATTCGAGGATTTATGAATATTGAACATATAGACGATGGGTTTGGTATTATCCATGGCTGAATTGTAAGGCAAACGAGCATGTTTGGGGAGGCACTGAAGATATTTACAATATGCAAATTTTATTCAATATGCGGACATATGTAGAGGAAATATGGTAGAAAAATTAATAAAAATAGTAACAGTAATAAATTAAAGATACAAATTACAAAGTTTATTTCTGTATGTGTTTATTTTTACAATTTTGAGTAATAATATTATGTGTAGACAAATAATATCGAGTCACAATAAAATATAATAAACTTTTTTAAACGTCGCCAGTAAATGATTAACAAAATTGTAGATTGTAAGACGACTCATGTATTAATAAATCAGAGCAGAATTTTTAAATTAATCAGTACATAAACATATAATATATGTAAGTTACATTTATGGCACATATTCGTCGCAAAGATGATGGTCATGAAAGAAATGTGTTATGCAAAGCGATTTCTTGCACCAAGAACAAGTAATTATGGCAGTTTTACCACAAATGTCGCATTTTACTTTAAAATTACTCTTGAAACAAAATTCGACTGGTGTTTGAAATTCACTCGGCCTATTCTGTATATATCCACTTTTAAACCACGCATATTTTAATAAATTTTGAAACCTAGGCGACGATAATTGATTGTGCGTTAATGATTGCAATTTCAAGATATTATTTCGAACATGAAGATCTATTGCAAGGTCTAACAACATAACCATATCAGAAAAATATCTAATAAAATTTTTCCACAATCGGAAACCGTATACATCTAATGGTTGTATTTTTCCCGTTGTACCGGCCGGAATAGTTAATAAAACAAAGTCTGTTGCACTATCTGGTTTAGTTTCTGCAATTGTATTAGGACAATGCCCACTCCATGAATCTAATAATAATACAGATTTTGGTCCAACATTCGGAAAAAATACATCTTTTAACCAAGTTTTTATATGATTTGATGGTAATTTGCCTGATTTTGAAGCCGTAACAAAAATATTAGGCGCGTTGAATAATGTTTCTTGCACTCTCGGACCAAACGTTCCTGTAACTTCTTTTAATGTAATAAAAAGAGGCGACAATAATCTACCATCAGCGGAAATAGTTGGCTGTATAGTGTAACTATGCGTGGTTGCTGATATAGATTGTACTACAGATTCTACCTTTTTTACACCTTTATGTGATAAAGTACGACCGGAGTGAAATTCTAACTGAAATCCACTCTGATCCGAATTGTAAATATTTTCTACTCCATATCGATCAATGTAATATTTTACGTTAGTAATAAATGTGTCGCACTTAATTTCCAAATCTTCTTTCAATAGCAAAGATTTTTTTGTTACAAATTTAGTTATTTTCCGAGACACAATATTATGTGTAATTTTAAATCTTTTCACCCACGTTTCTGAGGCTTTGAATCCTGCCGCATTTTCCTCTTCTTGTGCTCGAGAAGCCCATCGTGCGATGTCAATATCATGAATAATGATTCCTCTTTCAAGTGCTTCATTTAAACGATTCAATGTGTCTGCAGAAATTCTTTCTAATTTTTCCAATCTACTACCACCTTCACTAATTTGGGTCTCCCATCGTCGTAGTTGTCGTAATGATGTAACTTTTTTGAACCTTCGTTTAACTCCTTCAAGCGATCTTCCCCTTGCTTTACCACTCCTCCAGTATTCCACAGCTTGCCTTTTATAGTCACTTGATATTGTTGCCTCAACAGAGCTGCAGATAACTTCTTCCGGAAGATATACTTTACCATCATCTTCCTCAAATAAATCAACCCTTTCCGGTTTTGGAACCTCATATGTATCGTAAAAATCTAAAGTTTCTTCCTCTTCTACGTAAAATTCTTCGTTTTGTATTTCAAGCAGCATACGCTCAATATTTTCTCTTACTTCTTTTTCCTCCGAAGTTATCGGACTTGGTGAATAGTTCAAAGCAGTAAAAGTTACAGAGAGTAGCATTATTACATTGTGTGGATTAAACCTCATTCTGAAACATATTAAAATTAAATATTTGTCTCGAACTTTAATTATGTAAATGAATACGCACTTTATAATTAATGGAGTTGTTTTTTATGTTAGGTTTGATACCGTCTCTTCCTCTTCTCTATTTCTTGATTACAAAAGGTATGTGAATTAAAAATTAATTAATTCATCAAAACTGAATAATAATTCTGCGTTTTGCGTGTGTGATGACAATAGAGAGACAGCAGTACAAAATATTGAAATATTCTAATACTCTGACAAGGAGGTAATCTGAAATTTAAAGCAAACTAAAAAAATTAACTTTATTAATTAAAATTATTTTAGTAGGTGCTTACAATCATGACATTTTATGAGCAAAAAAGATTATATAATCACTGGCAAGACTGGCAAAGAATTGAATAAGAGCCGAATAAAAAATTATATTACATATTCAATATCAAAGGAAAAAGTAACAAGCGTAAGAAACCAATAAAAGTTAACAATAAAAATGCACTTACATGTTCACAAAACGACAGCGTACAACAAACAGTTCTTTACACTTCAAACTTACGATCTGAAATGCTTGCTTTCCGGAATTATGACGCGTATTTATAACACTGTATTGCGCACACGCTATTTAAACTTCGGATGACGTGATATCTTTTCCTCTGCTTGGACTTTCATCGCATATTATGTCGTAGTATATAGTATATATTGTAGTATATGAGAAAATATGCACAAATAGAAATTATTAAGCGTACAGCGCAACTGAACAGAAATAACGCAACACCTACCTACAGCGCGACGCCTATACCACATATCATCTCGTCTTCCAAAAAATCGAATAGTGGTATCATAATAAAAATATACATGGATGTATTTGGCATTCGATGCTCTTAAATTTTTGCGTTAAAAAAATTGTTATATTTTACAAAAATAATAGGTGGGTGTGGGGTTAAATTAAAAAATTTGACATATTTGAAAAATCTAATTACGCCATTGTAAAGAGCATAAAAAACCATAAACCTTTTGTATAAAACTCTTTTTCATACGCCTTATATTTTCGAAGATATTCGCTAAAAATTATAAAATCCGTTATTTTCAAGGGGTTGTTTCAACCCTTAAACGTCGAGATAAGCCCAAAAAAAAAAATAGGAGTCTAATATTTTTTAAAATGTGAGTAATCGGCCTGACTGGCAGTAATTTTACGACGTTTTGACCCGTACTTTGGGTCCTTAGTTAATGTTATATTAAAAATTTATATTGCGAAAAAATATTACCCCAGCCAGGGTTTGAACCTGGAACCTCCCGTATACCGTGCGGGTGTCGTGCCAATTCGACCACTGAGGCTATGGTAATATTTCTTCGCAATAATACATATATTATATAAGATGGAACACCGATTTCTTCGGTCGACGGTGTGTATAACGTCTTTTCGATATGAACATTGAAAAAACCGTGAGCCAACTTGCTTTGTCGGTTTCACACAGTACTTTTTTCGGATCAATCGTTGAGACATCATTGAACCATCCTTCCGTTGGAACACCATTACTAGGCCAGGTGTATCAAATACAATAAGATAATTATTCGCCAGTGATAAATTAATAAAATGTGAGTAATCGGCCTGACTGGCAGTAATTTTACGACGTTTTGACCCGTACTTTGGGTCCTTAGTTAATGTTATATTAAAAATTTATATTGCGAAAAAATATTACCCCAGCCAGGGTTTGAACCTGGAACCTCCCGTATACCGTGCGGGTGTCGTGCCAATTCGACCACTGAGGCTATGGTAATATTTCTTCGCAATAATACATATATTATATAAGATGGAACACCGATTTCTTCGGTCGACGGTGTGTATAACGTCTTTATTTTTGTGTGTATAACGGTGTGTATAACGTCTAATATTTTTTGATGCTCTACAACATATCCAAAGCCCATCCAAATCGGTGAGGGACACTTCCGACCGTTCCCTTGTTAGTATTCAGTAAAGTTTCTGAACATTCATTTCCACTTAACTCAATTGGAAGACAAATCAAGATTACTGTCCCACTGTCCATCCATTAGCAATTATTAATAAGCAGAGATTCTGTCCTATTTCCACTTTCACTAACAAACAATATTCATTATTCAGTAAAGTTTCTGCACATTTATTTCCACTTAACTTAATTGGAAGACAAATCAAAAATTTCTGTCCTTTTGTCCTTCCATTATCAACTATTAATAGGCAGAGGTTATGTCCTGTTTCTACTTTTACTTATAATTGAGATACTTATAATTCCGTCAATTATAGGTGACTGCGGGAGCCGACGTCCTACTCGGACGCCGGCTCACGACGGAATTCGAACTTTTAGATAAGCAACGCCGTAACGCCAACATTGACGAAAATTGATGGAGTGGGGGTAAAACGCTGCCCTGGCGGAAAAAAATTCTATAAATAACTACAAAATTTGACTAAAAATAGAAATTTGTACATTTTTGTTGAAATATTTAATTTTTTGTAAAAATAGTTATTTTTTTGTAAAAATATCTACGAAATAGTACCACAAATTACAATGTTCTTAAATCAAGAAATTATTGCAAGTAGTATTTAATGAAAAACTCCAATTTTATAAAAAATAGTACAGAGATCTACAAATTTTAAAAATTTAAGGAGGTTCGAGCATTACTTGTGAGTCAAAAATGCGATTGAAATAAATGTCATTACAACGATCCCGAATTATATGCAATATTAGTATAATGAATTGTGGATGCTACTTACGTGCTATATTCTTCGTAAATTATTAGCGTATAGAATATTAACAAACATATACTAGGGTATGAGAGCGTCAACGACTCGGGAATCGCTTATTTGGCCAACATTATAAGTTAGAACATGTCACTTTGTGACAATAAGCTTTCTATACTCGAAAGCCATCGTAGAGCTTTAATTTTTTTATATGATTTACATAAACACTTTACACAAATAATCGCAAAACTTGAGCAATATTGACCGTATAGTTTTTTTGTAATATTATTCAGAAGTTGACCACTTTTAGTCTACCCTTATGGAGAAAGTCGCTCCGAGGTAGATTATCACTGGTTTAGTAGACACTAACAATTAGTTGTACACTTATTATTTTTCTACGTAAAAAACTAACATGAAAAAAAGTAAAATTTGACAATGTTCGAGCAAAAACTAAAAATGACAATTAAGATACATGTACATGTACATGTACAATGTATTTACATACATATTAATATCACCTGCAACAATCTATAAGTTCAGTCTGTAGGATTATCACAACTATATGCAGAAGAACAAATATAGATAACCTGACATAAAACTCAGAATTGCGATAAAAGACGCAGGCATACATCTTTCTTATAGACTAAGTTGTACACTTTTATTCCTCCAGAGGTTTACCGCTGTTATGCAATTTCTTCTTTATCTTTTGCATGTGATTTTCAATCTTAAAGCAACTGAAATTATCTAATAAAACAAAATTTTTTACATCCTTTACAAGATGAACAAGATTGTGAACATTATGAGATATATATTAATCACCATAAATACTTCCAAAGTTGGAAACAAACCACAATAACAGTGAATCTGCATAAGCGTTAAATTTGAAACACAATTGCGGATCAATTAATATTCTTATAGCAACACAAAGACAAACGAAGTGAGTATAGGCAGTCGAAGATAATATTGGTTTCATAACGACAATTCCAGTGTACAATAAATGTTCGGCGTATCGTCTTGTATATATATTTGATTAATTGTTCTTGTTTATTTGTATTGATTGCATTTGATTATTATTAGTCGTTATTGTTAATATTCGCGGGACGTCGGTGGATCGCGATCGGGACAATTTTGAATCATGCGACTCACCAGTTGGTGCTGCCATCGTTGATCCACCGACGGCAGCTATTACCCCCAAAAAGGGGAGCAAGTACTCGCTCGCGGCACGTTTCAGGACCGCGAGCACTCACTCACCACCAGACCCTCTCATCGTCAAGACGCTCATAAGGAGCTTTCGAACGCGCACGAAATTTCGGACGTCCGACCGCGATCTTTCCCCCACTCTTGGGGACCGATCTTTCGCCTGCCTTGCTTGCTCGTGATTTCGCCTGCTTGTGCCTGCTTGTGCCCGCTTTATTACGCCTTGCACCTGTGCCTGCTTGCTGCCTGCAACCCCACTGCATCCGCCTGCATGCCGGACCGGCAGAGCCTGGCCACGTGGAATACGGCGAGGACGGACGAGAGTCAACCGGGAGACGACGGGCGCCCGAACGGTGAGTCGCTTTTCGCTTTTCGTTGCATGCGCATTTCGTTCGTTTCGTTTTGCATTCTTTGCCTATTTCGTTAATTTAGTCGTGAGGGGGATTATAATTACCCCCCCCCCCCTCTGGTCCTTCGAGTATAGAAAATCTCGCCTCCGGGGACGGGCTTACACCCCCCCCCGTTCAATAAAAATTGCCGAAATTCCGTGGCCTTCCACCTGTCTACGTCACGTAAATCTCTGGGTTTCCTTGCAAATTCCGATAGTATACATGCCTTGATGGCGAGTAAATAATCTGAAATAATAATATTAATAATATAATAATGTTAATAACAATATTAATTGTCTGATTTGAGTGTCCGATAATTCATCAGAAGCAGACATATTATCAAGGGTCTGCAACCACTCTGAAACTTTCTCTTTACCATCAAAGTCACTGGGTAGTATACTGAGGCGATTCATGGTGTCCATGAAATCTCTTATGACGGGTGCAGTTGATCCATGGCTTTCATTTCCAGTCGTAATTTATCCATGAGTGTGATAAACAGCGAAGCAATGTCGGCAATTCATTTAGAAGTATTGCCCTTGTCGTCTTTTATCGTGATTGGCCTGTCCTCCTTGATTCTCTCGAGGGCAGCGGGACAATCTAAGCGGAATGCTCTGGAGAAGGTATCAATTGTTGGAAATTGATCGCTTTGTACCTATAACAAGAAAATGGAGTTTATATATTCTCCGTTAAATATACTTGAGTTTATATACTATTCTTCATTAAATATACTCGATAAATATAAAAATAACGTATATAAAGGGACTCATTAATTCTTAATTTATGCACTGAACGCTCACCTGTTTAAACGCAGCTCTATATTGCAATAACAGTTTGCTACATGCTTCCGTGTATTCCTTTGGCGTAACGCAGACCCTGATGTAAGCCTTTTCCAAATGTTGCAATGTATCACGGCATACAGATCATCGTGCTTCTCCCTCTCCCGGGCGTTTTTATACAGCTTGACTTCTTTGTATAATTCCGGACGATCCTGAGTGATCGACATTGTTCTAAAACTGTAAAGAAAAACCGATATTTCAATGATACTAACAAGTTCTTTCAATGTTAGGTACACGCAATGAGAGATAGAGCGACCGCGCCTATTGTTCAAGCGAGAACGTCGCGGTGCATCCTTACCTCTCGCGGCGCCGACGGCGAGGTTTCCCACGCGGTGGAACGACGCTCGGGTCGCTCTGTACATGACGAGGCAGGGCGGGCGACTTGACACAGCGGCGGAATAACTGAAGTGATTGGCCTGGATTGGCCGTAATGACGGGCCGTTGCGACTCGCGGCACGATGCGGCGCGCTTTACCACGTCCTTGACCGTCTCTCGCCGGCGTCGCGTCCTTTCACGAGCGACGGGCGCGGTCGCTCTATCTCTCATTGCGTGTACCTAACCTCGAAAGAACTTGTGTAAGAGACGGGAAAAATTAACGGAGCCGACTGGTCTCGAACTCGGGATCCTTCGTTCACACGCCTAACCAGAGAGAAACCTGAGAGCGGCCATCCCTTTGTTCTTGCGGTGGATGCATTTTCCGACGCGCCGCCTGAAGAAGTTGATGTAAACTACGCTCGTCACGGTCGGTAGCGGTACATGGGTGCGTATCCGCACTATGGTTGGTGTCCAAACTACTGAAAATCGATAAGGTTAATGAGTCAGACAAGGACCGACAACAATCGCTCCGTCCTTGTCTCACGTATCACGTTACGGTAGGCGAGCTAGCAGCGGCGAAGCTGAAATTTCCTTTTAGCCGTCTCGCTCAGTCTTGCTTCTCTTACGCGCTGCGTTCCGTTCAACTTTAAAAATTAATATCTCTGGTTACATTTGTCGTAGAAAAATCTTTAAAAAAGCATTTTAAAGCTAAAGAGACAATCTTTTTGAAAAAATAGTTTATGTTACAAGAAATTGCAAATTCCAATTGTTATAAGCAATTGAAATGTTTAATTAATTTTTTTTACTAAAAAGTGCATTTAAAAAAATTTTTTAAATAATGCTATCTTATTCTCTACTTCATTCTGAAAGTACACATATTTTTTATTTTATGAAGAAAAGATGGATTCTATCTTTTTATATAATTTTAATGACTGAGATGCCGCGCCGTGCTTGCGTCTCTGGCTCGACCAAGTGGCACGGCACATCAATTTCTTCGGAAATCTCTTGTATGTACATACAGCTTATTAATAATATAATATATAATGTTGAATATATAATCAAAATTATACAAATCACATTTTTGTTATAAATATTACATTTTAACAATTGTGTAGTATTCTGGTAAAGTAAATTGTTTTGTTTTACTGTACAGCGCTGTATAATTTAATCGTTAATTTTCTTTTCTGTTTTGAATTGCCGGGATTTTCTGTAATAAATGTTATGCTCCAATTTTTCTTATCGGGAAATTAATAAAGTTATATAAAGTACAGTGTAAATTTCAATTTTGTTGAACTCCACGCAGAAGATGAAAAAATAATAGCGTGGTCACTTACAGACTTGTAGAGCGCCAAAAGTCTGGATCTAATAGGAATTGTCCGATAAGAAAATTTAAAGCACAATATCCATTGCAGAAAATCCCAGCAGTTCAAAACAAAAAAGAAAATTAACGGTTAAATTATACACAGCAGTAACAAAATATACTTTATCATCAGAAACAATGCACAATTTTTAAAATGTAATATTCATAACAAAAATGTAATTTGTATAATTGTAATTATATTCAATTATAAATTATATGTTATTACATTATATTATATATTATGTCATTTATACTCTACATACATTCTTCCTACAAGAGATTTCCGAAGAAATCGATGTGCCCTCTGCTATTTGATCGAGCCAGCATGCAGAGCCACGAGCACAGTGCGGCACAACGCGGTGCAGCCTCAGTCATTAAAATTATATAAAAAATAGAATCTATCGCTTCTTCATAAAATAAAAAAATATGTATATACTATCAGAATAAAATAAAGAATAAGATAGCATTATTTTAAAAAATTTTTAAATGTATTTTTTAATAAAAAAATTAATTAAACATTTTAATTGCTTATAACAATTGAAATTTGTAATTTATTGTAACTTGAAACTATTTTTTTTCAAAAAGACAATTTTCTTAGCTTTAAATCCTTAGCTTAATTTTTTAAAGGTCTCTCTACGACAAATATAACCAGTAATATTAATTTTTGAAGTTGACCTTCATTTTTCACGAAAATTGTATTGCTTATAACTTGCAAAACAAATATTTCGGACGAATAAAAATTATGTATCTGCTTATTTTATGTATATTTAATGTAAATGAAGTTTTACAATCAATTTAAAAAATACGAGGTCATTTCTCGTTCGATTTGACGTGGAATATTGCCCATATGCAGTATAATAAATTAAGGGGGGAACCTGCTATAGAACGTTTAAAAAAGAATAATTTTTTGCAATTTTTTTTCTCGGCTCCAATAAAACGAATCTTTTCTAAACTTCTGGGGTGTTTTAGTACAAATTTTGACATTAACAAAAAAATTTTTTATACAAAAATATTGATCTTTAATATGAAATGTTTAGCGATATTCAGAACGTTTTTTTTTCATTCACGTACACTCTAGCGTGAGTAATTTGTGTCTGTAACAAAAAAACAAAAACATTTCTTAATTTTTATGTAATTACCTTCTATGTGAACCTCAAAAACTTTTTAAATATCGAAAATTAAACAAATTGTGAGACTGAAGAAAAACTGAAGTAAAACTTTTTCTTCAAAGTTCTTCATTTATGTAGCCTAACGACGTATGCGAATATCAGATACGGGGAATAAAACGACAGGCAAGGTCTATCATAATATGAATTTACACATATCAATTTTCGGTTAATTTTAAGTTTAATTTTAAATGATTGTTTTTCGCACACTGAAGAAGACCACATTCAAGGTCGAAACGTTTGTTAATGTATTATTTTAATATATGACTTATTACTAACAAGCTTTGTTCGCTAGCCCTTCTCAAGAAATGTTTATTATCAGGCGAACGTGTTACGATTAATATTTTGTTTATATTTACGCGGGCGATATGTTGCGTTCCAATCTACCGTTTTTCAAATACATTAGATTTTATTTCGGTGACTATTCATGTGACCTATTAAACAGATACATTAAATAGCCTACAAGTCGATTTCCCATTTTTTTCCATCTTCGATCGAAAATACATTCTTTGCCAATCAAGAAATTGTTGAAAGGCGATTGTGGCATAGGGAGATAGTTAGAATTGACAAAAAAATCAAGTGGTTGACGAACAAAAAAATGGAACGTGTTAATTCTAGTATTCCGAATATAGATTATTACTGTTTAATTAATAGCAACAAGGATAATTCCACACCAGGTTCTACCAAACTGAAAATTCCCTTAAAAAATATCCAACATCCAAACATCCAGACGCAGAAGTGCACCATATTTATATCCCACAGCATAAATTTAAACAAGATTCCATATTAGATTCCATATTAGATTCTTTACATGACAAGTGGTTCCGGAACTTAAATAATACTACAATACCGAACGAAATAGTTTATCTTTTACAATTAGGAGAACGGTTTGGCTTACCGGTAAATGAAAACGACATACCAAAAGTCACCACAGAATTTTTTAAACACATCCCTTACAGAAAAGTATTACTGACTAAATACTTAAAAAATTCAGTGATTTAATACTGTCAATATTTATTTGGGAAATACTGGGAAATACTGGCAGTGATAAATACTAGCTGAGTGATTTAATACAGGCAGTAATACAGTACTGAGCTGTCAGTATTTAACCCTTTTCGGTCACACTTCCCGAGAATCCCGTACCGGGCACACTGGGTGAAATACACCCCCAGCGTGTTTGCACGTGTATAAAAAATTGTAGGTGACCTTAAAAAAAAAATACCCTGTTGTAGTTTAAGTCTTCCTTAAAAAGACTGTATAGGTTTGATTTGCAAAAAGTTAATTTAACATGTGTTTCGTGCTCGGCCGAGGTAACCTTGGGACACGAATTTGAATGCCGGGACCACCCTGACAAGGGCGCGAGGCAAGGTCCGAGAGGATTCGCGAGGAGGGGAGAGAGATGACACGCGCACTTTTGGTTTTTATTCACGAGCACAATTTATTCACACGAAAGTTTACAACTTGTTTCGCACTCGCGCGACCGAGCGGGCTGAGCATCTGCGGAGATGTCGGAACGGAAATCTTGCGTCACTCTTGGTCTCTGCGATGGCTCGCGAAACGGAGATCTTGAAGAGCGCTTGGTTACCGCCTTCGCGATCGGAGATCTTGAACGCGACCGACGGATATCTTGCTCGCGACGCAGATGAGCGACCGCGAACGCGATGACTCGCACAGAACATATACAAATAGAAGTGCAAGCTCTGTGTGTAACATTGGAAACACGAAACGCCGCGCGATCGACGCGATCCTAGTGGTTTGGCCCTGTACTACGTTCTATATCTATAGCTACTAGCTGTATCTATAGCTACTAGCTGTGTTCCGAATACACTGCCAGTACTGAAAATCTATAATTTACGTTATACGTAAACTATAGATTTTCAATACTGGCAGTAGTGTACATCGGAACACGGCCTATATGAACTGTAAATAATATAGAATAATATATCTTAATAAATAATGTTATTTTCGTAATTAAATGAGGGAATGCGCAATAAAGAACAAATTAATTGCATATAAAATGAAATACATTTTTATTTCAAAATTTATAACATGAAATACATTTCTATTTCAAAGTGTGTAACATATAATTACATTTCAATTTCAAAGTTTAACATAAAATACATTTTTATGTCAGTGTGTAACATAAAATACATTTTCATTTCAAATAAAGTCTATAATAATAGACATTTCAATTTCAAAGTTTAACATAAAATACATTTTTATGTCAAAGTGTGTAACATAAAATACATTTTTATTTCAAATAAAGTTTATAATAATAGACATTTTAATTTCAAAGTTTAACATGAAATACATTTTTATGTCAGTGTGTAACATAAAATACATGTTGATTTCAAATAAAGTCTATAATAATAGAACACAACAGAATATACGATTCTATAATAAGTGGGAAAAAGAAAAAACCGTTAAAACAATTAAAGAGTTCAAAAACCAAATATATGAAAGAGAAACTAAAAATGCAAATAAGCAGAAAATGCAACTAAATCACAATGATTTAAATTGCTTGGTTTTTTCGTAATGGCCTGAAGTTACCTCTACCGGTTTTTTCTTATCTTTAACATACTTATGTATTAAAAACTTTAAACTATCTTCGACGATTAGATTATCACATCGATGATTGCTACAGAAATCACTGCTGTAGTTATTAAAAAATAATTTTGTAAAAGCTGATTCTGAGTTTGACTTATGTCCATTTTCATCGCAAAAGTGAAATAATCTATTGTGTACGTTTTGTATTAACGTAATCACCTGATTACTTGGATACGTTAACGAATCTTTGTCCGAATATTCCTTAAAAACCGTGTAGAGATGATGTTGTTCTTGTTGTGTACAAAACAAATCAATTTTACATTTTGAACAATTTTCATCAGGAAAATTGTATGCATGTATTACGCTTAAGCAACTCTATAATCGTTGAATCCTATACGCGAGTAAACTATATATCACAGAATGTTACATACTAATCTCTACGACTACATTAACATTACCGGTTTTTCTCGCTTATCTGTGATGCTTCTTGTGCATACTCAAGTCGGTTATGTGGTGGAAGCTCTTCTGACATGTATCGCACGTATACTTGCGTTGTTCGTCAGGCATGTGCGACTCCTCGTGTTTCGCTTGACTGGTCTTATCCATGAACCGCCGACCGCAGTAAATGCAAGGAAGCGGTCGCGATTGAGAATTATGTTGCGTCAAGTGACAATGTAGTGCCGTGGACGTGGGGAAATTTTTGTGGCACTCCAAACACTGGAACGGTCGATCGGCAGTGTGTCTTTCGGTGGATAAGAAGAAGAAGAGCCCCTGATACTCCGCGATCGCGATCCACGAGGCACCACCGAAATTCAATATGGCAGGCAGTAGGCACAATGACTTTTCACTTTCACTCCGAGTCTCCGACGCCGACCATGCCCGATCGACGATCGGCTTGCTTCGGCTCACGATATGCGCGCGCATTACCCTCCGATCCTGTTTGGCCCTGCCGCCATGATGTTTCTCCTCTTCTCCTACGAGTTTCACCCCCATGATGACTCGCGAGATGCTCAGGCGCCCTTATAGTCACTCGGAACGCGATAGCGGGCACGAGTTTTACATGAAACGTAACTTAGATGTACGAGACACGGTAATTCCGCGATAACGATGAGAACGGCGCGGCACGACAAGATGGCCGCGAGCGGGCTCGATATCGGGATCGATCGCCCGCTTCGCTTGAACAGATAAATGCTCCTCGGAGCTTTCGCAGGTTTATCGCAACAATCGGAAAGATGCACTCGCGAAAAACCGGGTTGAATCGTGTGACAGTATCGACGTCGACACGGTTCTTTCTCGGAAGATCACGCTACCGCGCACGGTGTAAATGCGTGATCCGTCACAATGATTCGCCACTTCGAATCTCTGTCGAACGGAAAACTCGGGAATGATACGTTTCTCGCGACGACCAATCGAGCGGGTGCAGATCGCGACGAAACTTGTGTGCACGAGGCGACCCTTTGCACGGGTGCTCGATGCGTGACCAATTTCCCGGAATTCGCGCGATGACCAATTAACCGGGTGCTAACGCAACGAATACCGGCTCACTCTTCCCTTCTCGTGAACGGAAAAGCGATATGAAATGTTTCACGCGGCGACCAATCGAGCGGGTGTGACTCGCGATGAAACTTAACGAACGCCGCGCAATTACTTTCGAGAACACTCCCGATATTATAATTGCCGCGAACGGCCGGCTCAACTTTTCTCTTAGAGAGACCGAACAGAAGAGAGCGCGGATCGATCACGATCGTCCTTCGTCCCGATAGGAGACCCTCGACGGGGGTCGTTGAGCTCGCTAAGGACGAATCACCATCGATCCACAACGTAACGCGTTGCGCGGTATTCATAAATTAGGAAACGCGTGCGCGGTTTGCAACCGCGAGGTCGGAATAATAGGCGCGACAACCGGGTGATTCCGGGCGAGCTCGGGTCGAGCCCGAGGGTTGTTTGTGCTCGCGCCAGGGCCGTTTGCTGTCGCTACAGCGCCCATTATACCGACTTTGGTAAATATGCAGAATAGTGGCCTCCTCACCGATTTCGTTGAACTTAGGCTTAATCGACGCGTTTTTGCGTGAAACGAAAGAATCTGGCAGAAAAAAGTGTCGCTCTGCCTCGCAAAGCGAGATATTAACAGTTAAAGTTGACGACTATCAGGTTATGAGACCTGTCATACCGACGAGATGTAGCGACTATTAACCATGCCCCTCGGCCACTTGCGCATGCTCTGTTAGCTCCGTGGCCGCACGCGCATGCAAAAGTGCGCGAATTTAAAACCTATGTATACTTATAATGCATATCGCTTGACTTTCGATGATGAATATGTCGCAGTCACATGGTGTACACACACACACACACACGCGCGGGGGGGGGGGGGTGCAAGAGTGGGCCTTTGGTCCCCCCTCCCTCACCCCCTCCGCCGATAGGCAGGGTGGACCTCGCTTTACAACTTAGCATAGGTTAGTGACGCGCTTTACAAGTATGCGCTTTGTAAGTTGAAGCACATACAAAGCACATACTTGTAAAGCGCGCCACTAACCTATAGGTTAGTGACGCGCTTTATAAGTATGCGCATTGTAAGTTGAAGCACATACAAAGCAAATACTTGTAAAGCGCGTCACTAACCTATGTTAAGTTGCAAAGCGAGGTCCACCCTGCCTACCGGCGGAGGGGGTGCGAGAGGAGGGGGCGAAGGCCCCTTGCCCCCCCCGCGTGTGTGTGTGTGTGTGTGTGTGTACACCATGTGACTGCGACATATTCATCATTGAAAGTCAAGCGATATGCATTATAAGTATACATAGGTTTTCAATTCGCGCACTTTTGCATGCGCGTGCGGCCACGGAGCATGCGCATGTGGCCACAGAGCTAACAGAGCATGCGCAAGTGGCCGAGGGGCATGGTTAATAGTCGCTACATCTCGTCGGTATGACAGGTCTCATAACCTGATAGTCGTCAACTTTAACTGTTAATATCTCGCTTCGCAAGGCAGAGCGACACTTTTTTCTGCCAGATTCTTTCGTTTCACGCAAAAACGCGTCGATTAAGCCTAAGTTCAACGAAATCGGTGAGGAGGCCACTATTCTGCATATTTACCCCGACTTTATAGAATCCTAAACAATATGTAAAAAAATTGTTGGAAAAAAGTCAGAAAAGTGACTTTTTCACAAAAACTAATGTAACTTTTTCAATTTTTAAGATATTTTAATTTTTCAAACGGTTTTTTCATCCTCAGATGATGCACTTTTTACTGATTATTGCAGTTTATGCGGCCGTTCCAAAAAGTATATTTATTTTGAGGTATGAAGGTGCGATTTTTTGCGGAAAAATGAAAAAGAGAGAGAAATAACGGGCCAAAAAATATACCACCGACGGGGATCGATACTTGAAGGTCCCAACTACCTGTAGATGTCGGCACAAGGCCCATTTCCATTGGTTTACTGGGTCGTTTTCGAAGTAAAAAAAACGCTGGGGTGTATTTTACCCAGTGTGACCGTTAAGGGTTAATATTATTATAGTAACTTTATACAGCATTAATTCGTTTAGAAGGATTACTCTACATATTATATCTTTTAGTGAAAAATATTAGCTATCGTGATACCCAAGATAGGATTACTTCGTCAAAAACAGCGAATTTATACTGTGCAAGGAATATCGCAGGCTCGCCTCTTATATTAAGTGTATGAGGATTTTTGTTTATGAGAAACTCTGGCACGCGGTAGCCGCGTCGCGGCGGCGCTCGTTACTGGCACCAGTGATTTATTACACATGAAATACTCGGTCCAGTATTTCAGCACTGACATTAAAACCCTCAGTAATTCAACACAAGTATTTATCACCTAGTATTAAATGATTCCTCATCAGTAATTTAATACAAGTATTCAATACTCGTCCTGTATTAAACACTACTTTCATAAATTACTGACCTGTAATAAAATACTGTGCAATACTTGGATTACAGTAATTCAAGTACTAATAAATACTTAATTTTAGTATTATAAATACACAAAATAAGTATTTATTACTAACCAACCAGTAATACTTTTCTGTAAGGGATAGAAATCAACATCCAAAAATGTCAAGAATCCATACGAGGCCGTGCAGTGAGACATCAATCTGTTTCTCTGATTAATAAAGTTTCGAATTTAAAATTGCCAGTTAATCACAATAAAAAATTAATTTTGCAATGGTTAACTCTAACCAAAAAATTTATCAAAGATCACCCTAACATTCTTTCTACGAGATCTGATAAGGGAAATACCAGGGTCGCCTAAGACAAAAATGATTACATCAATAACATGGAATCATTTCTTTCTGACAAATCCACCTATGAAGTTACTGACACAGATCCGACAAAAAAATTGAACAACGAGTTACACTCTTTTGAAAAGATGGAAGAATCAAGAGACACGGTAGTGTCTCGCACCAAGTACGCGCGGAGCGAGACAGCCGTGGCTCTATATACGCGACGCGACGAGTTGCGAGTACCCGAGATTTTTAGATCTCGATAACCAGTGAACGGATCAAGTTCTAACTAGGTTTATCGTAAAGCTTGGACCAAATTTATATAAGAAAAGTGTTTTTATTTTTCCGCTACGTGCCCTACGAGCGGAGATAATACGATGCATAGGATAAAGTGTGAAATTTTCAATTAAGATACGTCATCGTCGTCGTCCCAGATCGTGACTTTCACACTCTCGCCACGGCGCGCCGTGGCGCCAGGGGTAGCGCGTCACTTTCTCAATCTTGATGTTAATGGCGCTATTTTCCATTTTAGAGCAACAAAGTGTCGCCAGCGGTGCACTTGGTGTACTGAGTGCAGTTGCACTGCCGGTGCACTTGGTGTACTGAGTGCAGTCGCATCTCCGGCGCCCCGCGGCCCGGCGGTGTATGACAGCGCGGAGCGAGATAACCTACGCGGCTAAATCGACTCGGGCTTTGCGCGACTCGGGAGTGTGTGTGTAGTGAAAAACGTTCGTCCGGCTCGCCGAGCCGGACTCGCGAGTTAAACTCGTACAAAAATTATGGGCCGCTTTAGACGTCCGCGTCGTCGAGAAATATTCCGTCCGTGTCGAGGTTATGATGCTTATCTGTAACGTCGGAAAATTGAGATAAACATAACCGTCGCGAGTCCGGTTCGGCTCAGTTTCTACTCGTTCGTGGGTGGGATGTCACGAGCCGGGTACGGCGCCCGACGGGAGCGTCCCATTTGACCACGTTAATATTGACCACGGTCCCAATTGACCACGTTGATATTGACCACGTTGCAATTGACCACGTTGCGATTGACCACGTTGCAATTGTCCACGTTGCGATTGACCACGGTTCCGATTGACCACCGTCCCGATTGACCACCGTCCCGATTGACCACGGTCCCGATTGACCACGGTCCCGATTGACCACCGTCCCGATTGACCACGGTCCCGATTGACCACCGTCCCGATTGACCACGGTCCCGATTGACCACCGTCCCGATTGACCACAGTCCCGATTGACCACGGTCCCGATTGACCACCGTCCCTATTGACCACGTTGAGATTGACCACGTTGCGTTTGACCACGTTAAAATTTACCACGTTATTATTGACCACGTTAATATTGACCACGTTGCGATTGACCACGGTTCCGATTGACCACGGTCCCGATTGACCACCGTCCCGATTGACCACGGTCCCGATTGACCACGGTCCCGATTGACCACGGTCCTGATTGACCACGTTGAGATTGATCACGTTGCGATTGGCCACGTTAATAATGATCACGTTGCGATTGACCACGGTCCCGTTTGACTACCGCCCCAATTGACCACAGTCCCGATTGACCACGGTCCCGATTGACCACCGTCCCTATTGACCACGTTCAGATTGACCACGTTGCGTTTGACCACGTTAAAATTTATCACGTTATTATTGACCACGTTAATATTGACCACGTTGCGATTGACCACCGTCCCGATTGACCACGGTCGCAATTGACCACGGTCCCGATTGACCACGGTCCCGATTGACCACGTTGAGATTGACCACGTTGCGATTGGCCACGTTAATAATGATTACGTTGCGATTGACCACGGTCCCGTTTGACCACGGTCCTTATTGACCACCGTCCCGATTGACCACCGTCCCGATTGACCACCGTCCCGATTGACCACCGTCCCGATTGACCACCGTCCCGATTGACCACCGTCCTGATTGACCACCGTCCCGATTGGCCACCGTCCCGATTGACCACGGTCCCGATTGACCACCGTCCCGATTGACCACGGTCCCGATTGACCACCGTCCCGATTGACCACGGTCCCGATTGACCACCGTCCCGATTGACAACGATTGAACACGAAAAATAGGTTGTCAAGAAAAATAGATTTCGACAATTTGCTGTCGAGTTTGAATGTGTAAAAACTATAACTATAACTTATGTATGTACAACCACTGAGATATAAGTAATATCTCAGTATTTATATAATACAATGATTTTACGAAAGGTTAGGAAATCTGTCGTAACAACTTTGTGGAAAAAATATGTATATCAAGTGCTATCAAGGAAGTATATCTCTACTTTTTGTTGAAACTTTGCTGCTCAATAATAATTAATAATTATATTATATCATTCTGCATCTTTACCTCGCACATCATTGTTATGACAGATTTCCTAACCTCTCGCAATATCACATTGAACATACATAATAAGTAAATAAGTTATTATAGTTTTAAACTTGACTGTAAATTTTCAAAATTTATTTTTTCAGACAAAGTGGCATTCCACATATAAAAGATATAGAGTACTGTAATCGGAAGGTAATGAATATCAGAGAAAGTATAATTGATTACATTTGTCATGATTTATGTAAGTATCCTGTATTTAAACTTTTTACGAATCAAGAGACACGGTAGTGTCTCGCGCCAAGTACGCGCGGAGCGAGACAGCCGTGGCTCTATATACGCGACGCGACGAGTTGCGAGTACCCGAGATTTTTAGATCTCGATAACCAGTGAACGGATCAAGTTCTAACTAGGCTTATCGTAAAGCTTGGACCAAATTTATATAATAAAAGTGTTTTTATTTTTTCGCGACGTGCCCTACGAGCGGAGATATCGCGATGCAAAACTCAAAGCTGAAAATTTTACAATTAAGAAACGTCGACGTATTACGGTTGCTGTGCTCGCCACGGCGCGGCAGCACTATTGGGGGGTCTGATTTTCTTGTGGTGTTCATACCCTTGCCGTTATGCGGCGCTCTAGTCTCTACGCGTAAGATGCGATAGTTTGATCGATCGATCACATGTGAGGTGACAGGAGTAAACATAACCGTAAAGTGCCTCATACACGTCGCGAGTCCGGTTCGGCTCGGTTTCTACTCGTTCGTGGGTGGGATGTCACGGGCCGGGTTCGGCGTCCGACGAGCTAAATTTCGAGACTATTCGGGAGTGTGTGTGTAGTGAAAAACGTTCAAGTCTCTTTACATGTACGAGTTTGACTCGCGAATCAAGCTCGCCGAGCCGGACTCGCAAGTCAAAGTCGTACACACACCGGCATAAATGCCTGGACATTTTATACAAAACGTCAGATGTCAAATGTCCAGGCATTTCTGCCGGTGACCTTACATGTAATGGGCCGCTTTAGACGTCCGCGTCGTCAAGAAATATTCCGTCCGCGTCGAGGTTATATGATGTTTACGATGTTTACGTGTGCGTTCATTCGGGGCTCGTGAAGTGATAACGTGCAATGTGTGATAAACTATCGTAAGTAAACTAGATCGTGCGTGATTTATTGATTTCTTATTCAATAAAGTTACTAATTTGTTGTATATGCTTCTTTGATAATGATCTGTCTGATGGTGTTCTGCGCTTCGGACAACGTCGTGAACGCGATGCGTACCATGGAATGAGTTGCAGGTATACAAAGCGATCGCAAAGAGCGACGAGGATTTGACTTGTGCAACAACAATGACGAGTTTGCATCGAGCTATGTGGCGAGTTGCTAAGGGCAAGAAGCTCAAAGTTATGATGAAGATACTCAAGACGGAGGAGAATAATTATACCAAAGAATTTTTGGAGTTGGTCGGCAAGTGGAGCCTATTGCGATCGGGAGCTCTAGTTAGGTGATTATCAGAAATTGTATAAAGATGTTGGAGTGCGACAGCGTTGAAATATTACGTTCCATTTTGCTTTCAGATTGTATGGCATAACTGTGGCGCCGACGATCGGAATGTTCCTCGAGCTGGTAAATTTGGGCCCATTGGACAAGTACCTGTGCAGTAATAGTAAATCTGTGCTAACGGTCGACATGGTGGAAGCCACCGTCTGTCTAGCAACAGCCCTATGGCATCTGGTAAATTTCTTCAAATATATCTATGTGTTATATCTGTGTTAATATTTTAAACATGCAAGAATGTGTAGGAGGAAAATCATGTAATTCATGGAAATATAAGATGCCGGAACGTTCTCGTACACTTACATACAAATAACAGCTTCATTGTCAAGTTGGGAGATCCTGATCTCTTCACTTATACTGAGGACGAGTAAGTAAAAAAAATAAGGTCTCGTTTAATTATGTTCATCGTTTTCTTTTCGTGTGTAATACAAGAATCCACGATTCTTTTTTTGCACAGCATATATTGGATACCGCCAGAATGTTACACGGATTTCACATCCGCAAAATACAGCCTCCGAGCGAATATATGGGCACTGGCGACAACTATTTGGCAGATATTTTCCAGAGGGGCTTTCCCACATAAATATCATAAAACTCGTACTGTGAAAATGGTACATCTATTGCAAAACAAAAACGTTATTATGTGGTTTCTTTACGTTGATAGATTTCATCTTTTTATTAAACTCTGACTAACATGATTAAATGGTGTTGCATTACAGTTTTATAAATGTGGAAACCGATTGCCTCCTCCTAAGGATTGTCCAAGCGAAATCCATAAATTAATGTTGGAATGCTGGGGCAAAAATAATTCAGTATCAAGGAAACAGCCTCAGGCTATCATGCGAGATATCAATCAGATTCTATACGAAGTATATATTATGCTCGTACAACTCACACTTATGCTACTATATGCCCTAAGCTGTTGAAAGAAGCCGATGGAAACGACGATGAAAATGGCAGTATTTATACAGAAGAAAGCAAATCAAATAGTGAATCGCAAACGAGTTTAGTCACTGATTACATCAGTATTATTGGTGACGATAATGGTGAGCCAATTAAAACCTTTTTAATTACAAAAATAATTTGTATTATTCTTAATCAATTTTGATGCTATTTATATTAGGCATATGTAATGATCGAGTTGTCGCGTCGTTAGACATTAAAAAAAAGCCAATCTCAATTTTTTATAACACAGCATACATTGAGTTTACAAATAACAAAATTTAATTGTGACAACTGACACAAGAGTCATGGATTATTTTTATAAACAATGTAACATTTTTTATTTTTTTTTTCGTTAACTTTTATTAAGCTTGGATTATTTTTCCACGTGTCGTCATATGATACGAATGAAAAGAAATAAACGATTTTTCTCAGGTACGCACCGGAGAGCTTAAGACACAACAAATTCTCAACGCGTTCGGACGTGTGGTTGTTCGGTGTGACGATGTACGAGGTTTTCAGTTACGGCGTCGACGTACAGTTGTCGACATTATCGCCATTTTATCATGTACATACATGTGTGAAATATATCGTTTAAGTTTGAGTATTATAGTTTTGTCCCCAAACAGTTTATAATTCTATCTCATATTCCTTTTATCTATAATTTAAACTTTCCAATCAACGTCCAATAAATCGAGGTATATATAGGATCATAGGATGAGGATTGGGATCGAATCTCGAACCCTGACTACGAGTCGATCGCACTCACGCGGAATCAAATAGTAAATATGCTAGTTGCGCCAAAATATGTATATCTATAATTATTTATCGGTTACTGTAAGTTAATGTATCACAAATACTGTAAAATTAAAACATATTTGAACTGGAACCTAAAAAATACAGAATTATTGTAGTTTAAGTTTGTTTCGTGGTGTTAATTATAATTATAATACTAGAAAAATGCTGACGACAGAGAGGTATATGTATAAAATAAATATTTGCATGAGAATTTGCATGTTTAAAAAAAAGAACAATTTTCGTTGTCACCTATTTTTATTTGCATTTCGTAAAAGTGATATACAAAATTGAAACGCATGGGACTTTTAAGAATTCGTAGACATTTTGCCTGGTTATAAATCTTTTAATACGAAAGAAAATACATGTAGTCACAAACTATTTGATAATTGCGAAATTACAGTGACACAAGACTATTTATATGAACGCTTAAATTAACAAGTGCATATACTTTTAATACGAAAGAAAATACATGTAGTGTTACAAACTATTTGAAAATTGCGAATTACAGTGACACAAGACTATTTATATGAACGCTTAAATTAACAAGTGAATATACACTTTACCAATTATAATGAAACTATTTAACAGTGGTGTCAGATTTAAGCCCGAGCCATTTGAGAGTCGGCTGGCTAGGGACACGCACACAAGAGAAAGTACGTACCTGTGAGCACAAGCACGTTCTTTCTCTTGTATGCGTGTCTTCCACCAACCGACTCTCGAGTGGTTCAGGGTTTATTAAATCTGACATCACTGCTATCCAAGAAAAGAAATCTATCTATTTTTTAATATTTTTTATAGATGGATAGTTTGGGTGAGTGTTATACACTGAGAGGAAACTATTCAACAGTGGTGTCAGATTTAAGCCCAAGCCACTTGAGAGTCGGCTGGCTAGGGACACGCACACAAGAGAAAGTACGTACCTGTGAGCACAAGCACGTTCTTTCTCTTGTATGCGTGTCTTCCACCAACCGACTCTCGAGTGGCTCAGGACTTATTAAATCTGACATCACTGCTATCCAAGAAAAGAAATCTATTTTTTAAAGATAGATAGTTTGGGTGAACGTTGTTCCGCCACGTCCCCTTCCACGACCATATCTCCTTCCGCCGCGACCACGTCCCCTTCCACGCCCTCGTCCGCTGAAAGGTCTTTTCTGGCCGGCTCTTTGCCATCTTCTTGCTGTAACATAAACATTCATTTATTTATTAATTACAAAGTACAATCAATGGCTAGACAGACTATATATGCATTACTTAATTGATACTATTGAAAACCATGTTATTTGAGGGTCACTTGGTTTTCAAATCGTTCATTTGCTACAACAATGATTTGTTGATTGTACTTACGTAATGTTTGTGGTGACACAGTTGCTGGCTGTGGCGGCTGTGACGGCTGTGGCGGCTGTGCCGCTGATGATGATGGTGCTGGTGGTGGTGGTGGTGGTGGTGGTGGTGGTGGTGGTAGTGATGATAGAAGTGGTGGTGGTACTGGTACTACTGGTGGCGGCTGATTTATGGCAGCGACCCGCCGCCGCAAGTCGGCAAGCTCCGCTTTCATCACCATTAGATCACCATCTCTATCTGAGATGTTGGTGTCGTTGTCATCAACCTCAATCTGTAACATGAAAAACATTATATTATTACACAGATATACTTTATCGCTTTAAATGCATTCGTTAATGGCTGCGTTCCATCCAATATTCACTGCTAATACTGAAAATCTGTCTATATTTTACATCACATATATTATAGACATTTTCAATTTAACAGTGAATATATCGGAATACAGCTATAATGATACATGGGCGACAAGACCGGCTCGTTAAGTGTTAAAATATAATATAAATGTATACTTACATTCATCATTGACATCGTACAGCGATTTTGAGCTCTGCAGGCCAGAATACGGCGACCACTCAATGGCGCAAACTTCTTAAGGTTTCTTGCTGCCTCCCGACGGAGATCAAAATACGGCCGTGAGTAATTATTCAGTTTAGGGTACTCACCTCCGATTTCAATGAAATTAGGCTTAATCGATTCGTTTTTGCTCAAAACGAAAGAATCTCGCAGAAAAAAGCGTCGCTCTGCCCCACGAAGCGAGATATTTAGCGTTAAAGTTGACGACTCTCAGGTTAGGATTCCTGTCATACCGACGAGACGTAGCGACTGGCAGCGACATGAACATGCTCCGCGGGGGCATATGCGCATGCTCTGTGGTCACATGAGTATGCTCAGTGGCCGTACGCGCATGCAAAGTACGCGAATTTCAAACGTATGTATACTTATAATGTATTATTTGAATTTTAATAATAAATAAATATAATTATGTATTAAATCTTCGCCTTACTAAACAGATGAGTCTACAATATACTAAAAATAGATACAGAAAAGATTAGCAAGACCCCTACGCAAGGTAGGGTGTTGCCCCTCTCCTTACAACCACCCTTTTTGCCAACGCCTGTTTCGCGACAGTTTTTTGTACCAGATGAAGTTTTGTTTTTGTAATAGATGTTGCTTTTGCAATAGAAAAGTGTTATATCAAAGTCGGGGGGGCTCCGCCCCCCCGAACCCCCCTGGCGGGGGGCTTCGCCCCCTGGACCCCCTTTCGGGGGGCTCCGCCCCCCTACCCCCGCCGGGGGGCTTCGCCCCTCTGGACCCCCCATTGGGAGTTTCGCTTACACGTACTACACACTAAGTTGTAAAGCGAGGTCTAGATGAAGCTCCCAATGGGGGGTCCAGGGGGCGAAGCCCCGACTTTGATATAACACTTTTCTATTGCAAAAGCAACATCTATTACAAAAACAAAACTTCATCTGGTACAAAAAACTGTCGCGAAACAGGCGTTAGCAAAAAGGGTGGTTGTAAGGAGAGGGGCAACACCCTACCTTGCGTAGGGGTCTTGCTAATCTTTTCTGTATCTATTTTTAGTATATTGTAGACTCATCTGTTTAGTAAGGCGAAGATTTAATACATAATTATATTTATTTATTATTAAAATTCAAGTAATACATTATAAGTATATACATACGTTTAAAATTCGCGCACTTTTGTATGCGCGTGCGGTCACCGAACATGCGCATGTGGTCACAGAGCTAACAGAGCATGCGCAAGTGGCCGCAGGGCATGGTTAATAGTCGCTACATCTCGTCGGTATGACAGGAATCCTAACCTGAGAGTCGTCAACTTTAACGCTAAATATCTCGCTTCGTGGGACAGAGCGACGCTTTTTTCTGCGAGATTCTTTCGTTTTGAGCAAAAACGAATCGATTAAGCCTAATTTCATCGAAATCGGAGGTGAGTACCCTAAACTGAATAATTACCCGGCCGTGTAATCAAAAAAATTCTTTCGGAAAGTTTCACACTTAGTCTTAGGGTAATACTTAAGGAGAGCTCCCTCCTCACCGATTTCGCTGAATTTAGGCTTAATCGACGCGTTTTTGCACAAAACGAACGAATCTGGCAGAAAAAAGGCCCGCTCGGCCCCGCGACGCAAGATATTAACTGTTAAAGTTGACGACTATCAGGTTATAAAACCTGTCATACCGACGCGATGTAGCGACTACGGACATGCTCCGCGACCACATGCGCATGCTCAGTGGCCGTACGCACATGCAAAAGTGCGCGAATTTGAAACGTATGCAATTATGCATACTTATAATGCATAAATATAAATATGTACTTTTCATATATCAACTATTCTCTGCTTTAACAAATTATTTAACAAATAATTTGTTAAAGCAGAGAATAGTTGGTATATGAAAAGTACATATTTATATGTACTTATTCATCGTACATATTTATATGAATAGTTGGTATATAAATATGTACTTTTCATATACCAACTATTCTCTGCTTTAACAAATTATTTCTGTTTCGTTAACTTCGACGCTTAATATCTGTAACAAAAATAATTTGTTAAAGCAGAGAATAGTGTTGGTATATGAAAAGTACATATTTATATGTACTTATTCATCGTACATATTTATATGTACAATGAATAGTTGGTATATAAATATATACTTTTCATATACCAACTATTCTCTGCTTTAACAAATTATTTCTGTTTCATTAACTTCGACGCTTAATATCTATAGCTGAAATAATTTGTTAAAGCAGAGAATAGTTGATATATGAAAAGTACATATTTATATTTATGCATTATAAGTATGCATACGTTTAAAATTCGCTCCCTTTTGCATGCGCGTGCGGCCACTGAGCATGCGCATGTGGTCACAGAGCTGACAGAGCATGCGCATGTAGCCGCGGAGCGTGTTCGTGGTCGCTACATCGCGTCGGTATGACAGGTTTCATAACCTGATAGTCGTCAACTTTAACAGTTAATATCTCGCGTCGCGGAGCCGAGCGGGCCTTTTTTCTGCCAGATTCGTTCGTTTTGTGCAAAAACGCGTCGATTAAGCCTAAATTCAGCGAAATCGGTGAGGAGGGAGCTCTCCTTAAGTATTACCAGTCTTAGTCTTAGTTCCGGGCCTTTCTGCCTCCTGGTACGGCAGGCTAATTACCCCTAGCTACGTCTGTATGTGTTCCTGTGTGTATGTGTAGCGTGTATCTGGCTCTCTAATTAGCGGCAAACTTCTTAAGCGTGTGTGTGTGCGTGTCCGTGTGTGTGAGTGTCCGCGGTGATGAGCGCGGCTTGCCGTGGGTGTGCTATGCCCAGAGAATTGCGCGGATCACTTCCCCCTGCAGCCTCAAAAAATCTAACGGTCGAAACACGTCCGAACACGCTCGCTCGCGAGATGCGACTTTTTACCGTGCAATGCCGTGCATGGAAAGTTTCACACGGAAGCGTGATAAGAACGCGGATCCACGGGCGCGCGACCGTCCCGGCCAAAACAATGCGATGTAATGGCGCGACGTTTACCGGTTTAACGACAGTAGATGTTCTTTTGTTTTCCTCGGCTTATGCAATGTACACAACTTCTCTTCTTACAAAATCGATAATACGTATTATCGATATACGATTATCGAACTGGGATTATTGACTGGGATTATTTATGCCATTATAATACGGGGTCTATGGCCGGTATTCGTAGTCGGATTTTATTTCAAGACCATTTTAAGTAATGCTAATACGGCTCTGTGATTGGTTCATGACATCTTAAGATTGTACTTCAGACGGTCTTAAATATAAGATCCGACTATGAATACCGGCCTATAAGGGCTCAAACACAGTGCGAGGAATGAGGAACGAGGAATAGATATTAATTTTCGCATTTTTTTTCAATGCACGTCTATTAAAAAAAGATGCAACTATAAATCCTATTCCTTGTTCCTTATTCCTCGCACTGTGTCTGAGCTCTAATAATGCGAGTCTCATGGCTTCTGCACACAGGACGCGGTAACGCGGCAAAGCGGCAACGCGGTGACCAATCACCGTCTGCCTTTCTGTACTACTTTCGGAAAAATTACGAAAAGGCAAGACGGTGATTTGTCACCGCGTTGCCGCTTTGCCGCGTTAAAAGCCTCCGCACACACATTTCTGTTACAGTAACAGTAAGATTTCGACCAATCGCGTTGTTCGATTCGGCCGGTTACGGTTACGGACGGCTGAATTGAGCAACGCGATTGGTCGAAACCTTACTGTTACTGTTACGGAAAAGTGGGTGCGGAACTGCGTCCTGTGTGAAGAAGTATGAGATGCTTTGTATTTTGACTGTTATGTTCTTATTATTGGTATAATTTGTGAAGTATATATTCACTTGTTAATTTAAGCGTTTATATAAATAAAGCCGTGTCACTGTGATTTCGCAAATTTCTAATAGCCTGTGATACTACATGTATTTTCTTTCGTATTAAAAGTATATTATACATATACTTCTCTGTCGTCAGCATTTTTCTATTATAATATATATATTTTATAATTATTTTATAATTAACACCACGAAACAAACAAACTTTTACTACGATAATTCTGTATTTTTTAGGTTCCAGTTCAAATATGCTTTAATTTTATTGTGTATTTTTCATACACTAACTTACAGTAACCGATAAATAATTATAGATATACAATATTTTGGCACAACTAGCGTATATTTACTATTATCGAAATATAACATGATTTTATATTCAAATTTTTGTATAATGTACTTCAAAAATAATACAATATAAAAATACAAAAATATAGAAAATAGTACAGTTGACACAATCTGACAACAAAAAATATCACGTATTATTAAATCACTCAGTTCCAAAACAAATAAATATTCAGTATCCAAGGCGTCTATAGATCCACCATAACTGCAGTATACGTAGAGGAATAACTGCAGTATACGTACAGGAAAACTTTGGAATACAAATTAGCCGGACCACCTGATTTTTTTCACCTACAAGTGTTAAATGCACTTTGATTAATATTGCAAATATGAGGACATCGAGTATCATCAAAATATGTACAAATGATTATCGTAGCGTCAGACGCAGGAAAATAATATGTCATGTATTGCATGAACATTTCGTATTTAATAGTACTTTTTAAAGTAATTAAAGTAACTTTATCGATTTTTGAAATGTAATATTTATCTTATCTAAGATATATTTACCTTCCCACACACACACACACACAGTTTCGTATCGGCTTTGTCCGTATTATCCACAAAGTATATATCCGGACAATAGTTTATGATAAATGGATCTTTTACAGAATAAGGATGTACCAGTAATGTATCTGGAGCAGTCAGGCACATGTGCTTCCAAAGCAGCGTTCTCTCCAGCCAGTATAAAGGAGAGATGTCAGTCTCACCGGTGGCTTTTATATCTTCAATTGGTTGTCCGCTGCTGTCCATTATTATTATACGTTCGACGACTTTGCCGATCCACGGATTAGTCGCACCTTTAAGACTTTGAAATCTAAAAAAATACCACATTATTTCTATCGGGACTGTGCATGTGAATTTAGAATTGAAAATCTTATAAATCTGTAATATTTCGTAACAAATTAGATTATACATATATATATCGATTCTAAATTGATTCTAAATCGATTCTAATCTGTAATATGCTGCAAAATCTTCTTGTAAATATAAGGTAGCAACAGTAACTTTTAAAACAGTCTTCTTTGCTGTGTGCAACGATAGAGAAACAAATCTTATCTTGTTCATTGAGAAATCGGGATGTAACTCTAATCAGTATGTATATAACGTGTAGGTACAATACTTAGACATTAGTGGTAGTATGATGCCCAGATGCAGCGGTCTCTGTGGCAACATTGCATTGGTGGGATCGTGTTGACCTGGCAAAGTGATTCAAAAACATTCTGCTATTTCGGAGAGAAATGCGTCCACAAGTGTCCTTGCCACAGCGACTTCCTTCGTTATAGCGGTGTCCTGCGCCTTCCCTTCGGCGTGTCCAATTAGGGTATTTGTCTTAGTGACAGTTTTGACAGAATTACCTATATAGAATGCAATCGAGTGTGAAGATGGATAATGTTATGATCATATTAGAAGTATTAAAGATCTAATATACCAGCAATGATAACTCGAACAATGCCAGAGACATCTTTTTGCGTTGTTACATCTCCCGCCATCCCATATATCCATTTGGTTAAAAGATTCAATGATAAAGTCTTTGAGGTATTTGCCAAGTTGAGTCCAGACAGGAACACCACTTTTCCTTTTGATTTTGGCTCTGCTGGTGAACTTCTAGGCACGCAACCAGGAAAACACCATTCCTTGATCTGAATAAAATATGATATTTTATTCGATATGTGTGTGTATTTTAATTTTAATGCACACTTACCTCAAAACTGCCGTTCTTGTCTTTGTAGCCTAAAATGGCACATACAACACCTGTAACATAGTTCTTCAAAGATGCGTCGTCAACCACTAATTTGATACGCAGCATCTCCTCTTCCAAGAACAGTTGATCCTTTTCTGAACAGTAATTCGACTTTGGCTCAGGCAATGTGAGTTGATGATCCTCGCTTAATTCATGTAATATCGATGGCTTCCATTTTTGGTGTTTTCCTATAGTCGCAATCATAAAATATTTGTGTACAAAAATCTTAATTCTTACAATAAAGTATAATTTTGTTGAAAATAGCACTGCATATAAAGCTCACCCCATTTTGCAACAACTCGTGGTATCAACGTCTCTCTCAACTCTGCCAGTCTTACTGCATATATGCTACAGAATTGCTTAGAGAAGTCGATCAACTTGTCATCGAAATTGCTGGTCAAGTCTTATTGTACTTTCTGTCTCTTAAGTTCCTGTGGCTCTTCGTTTTCTGGTTTTGAAAGCAGGTTTCAAGCAGTGTCGTTACATTTATCAGTGTTGACAAATTTTGTGTATAATAAAAAGAATCGCATACCAATTATTAATCAATATTGTGTAAACTGTACTATTTTCTGTATGCCACTAATGATGATGATGATGATGATGGTGGTGGTGGTGGTGGTGGTGGTGGTGGACCAGTGGTGGGGATGGTGGTGGTGGCGGCTGAACTACTGCAGCGAGTTGCCGCTGTAACTCACAATCAGCAATCTCCGCTTTCAGCTCCATCATTTCCTCCGCATCTCTTTCGAAGACGTTGTTATCGTTATCAACCTATAATATAAAAAATATTACATTATTAGGACAGAATAAATACTTTATCGCTCCAAATACATGCGTTAATGGCTGCGTTCCATCCAATATTCACTGCTAATATTGAAAATCTGTCTATATTTTACATCACATATATTATAGACATTTTCAATTTGACAGTGAATATATCAGAATACAGCTATAATGATACATGGGCGACAAGACCGGCTCGTTAAGTGTTAAAATATAATATATAAATGTATACTTACATTTATCATTGTGTACAGCGATTTTGAGCTCTGCAGGCCAGAATACGGCGACCACTCAATGGCGCGAACTTCTTAAGGTTTCTTGGGCTCCTGCCTCCCGACGGAGGTCAATACGGCCGTGTAATCCAAAAAATTCTTCCGGAAAGTTTCACACGAAAGCGTGATAAGAACGCGAATCCACGGGTATGCGACCGTCCCGGCCGAAACGTGACAATGACCTTGTTTACACCCAGCCGTTCAATCCCGATTCACTCCAAAGTGAACTGACGTTTACACTGGAGTTCGCGCTACTCCGCTGAAGAAAGACGATTGAAGTAGATCGAAATTAACCCGTTTACACCAAAGAAATTTCACTTCTCTCCGGAGTGAATCGGGATTGGACGGGGCTGGGTGTAAACAAGGTCAATGAAGGTAATGGCGCGAACGTTTACGTTCTGCAATCTGCCTCCGTGCCTCGCGGTTTAGCGACAGTAGATGGTCTTTTGTTTTTCACGGCTTATGCAATACACACAACTTCCCTTCTTACAAACTCGATAATACGTATTATCGATATACGATTATCGAACTAGAATTTCCGACTGGGATTATTTATGCCATTATCATGATCGATTTGGTTAATGGTCGTAGACTTATACGTAAGTGAAACGATCGAGCGATCAAAGAGAATTCTAATAAAGACAAGAGGAGAAGCAAACGAAAGCATTTCGATTTGGTAAGGATAAGGAATATTAATATAATGACTACGTGTACACGGCGGCTTATAATTCGGTTTAATAACCACTGTATACTATCCGATCCAACTGATTTTTGATACTTAAACTACAATTTCTTGTATATTATATATATCAAAAGAGATTAAGGCCCGGTTTCTTCAGCGTCGGATAACTTTATCCTTTCCTTAGGTTGATCTCACTCTTCGTTTCTTTCTAACCTAACCCTTAGAAAGAGACAAAGACTGATTTTATAAAGTTATTCGACGCTGAAGATACCGGGCCTAATTCAAATGTTTAGATTATGAAATATGCTTATATTTAAGTAATCATTTATGATAATAACAAGAAAAGAGTTTTTTGGATCGGATAGTATACGGTAGTTATAAAATATAAAACCGGACTATAAGCCGGCTGTCATATAAACGTAGTCATTAATGTAATTATAGTATCTGCTCTTCCTTTTATTTTAACTTTCAGACATAAAAAATATTAAATATTTATGTATTTTAGGATTTCTTGTGTGTGGCTTTCAACCGTCTGTTTGTGTGGCTTAAGGTATGTAATGTATATTGGATCATATCTTTATTACAATTGTAGCTAGATATGAGAATAACTACAACAGGGTTGGGAAAGTTACTTTGTAGAAGTATCTAGTTACACTTACAGTTTTTTTAACTGGAAAAGTAACTAGTTACAGTTACAAAAGTTACCGACTTTGAAAAGTAACATGTTACAGTTACAATAATTCAAAAAGTAACGAGTCATTACTTTTCAGTTACTTTCTTGCAATAAAAATTTGCGTACAGGGTTACTTAATACTTTAATAATATTAATGATGTTACATTTGATATAGCAGCGTTGAATAGTTTTTGCTACTATATGTATAGATATAGCATGTTCTTTTTAGTAACATTTCTTTTTAATTTAAAAAACGCTACGTTTTGACCGTAGATTTTGGTCGTTTTCAAGCGTACAGATACACAAATTTTTGATTAGTTAGACATAATACCCAAACTACGCCACATCTAAAAAATAATTTGTGCGTTGAGATCCAAAGAATGAAAATACAAGAATATAAGTTAGAATGACATATTCGTTAGTCGTTCGATTGTCAAAGGATGTGTCAGAGCCGTGGCAAATATTCGACTGAGAATCGAACGACTAACGAATATGTCGTTCTAACTTATATTCTTGTATTTTAATTCTTTGGATCTCGACGCACAAATTATTTTTCAGATGTGGCGTAGTTTTGGCATTATGTCTAACTAATCAATAATTTGTGTATCTATACGCTTGAAAAGGACCGAAATCTACGGTCGAAACGTAGCGTGCAATAATATAACAGTGATATTATCACGTTTTATTTATAGCATACAATATTTTGTAGATAATGTACATTTAATTGATATATACATATACCTTGTTCAACTGACGTATACATTTAACGCCTATTTCATCTCTTTTTTTGAAGAAGTAATTTTTGAAATTTTATTAAGTGAATGCCTATCAATTTAATTATAATAAACTTGAAGACATTTATTGTGTAGATATAAAGTGTTTCAACATGATAGTTTCTTGTGTGTGTACATGTGCAATTATCAAAATTAGATTATAGAATAACATAATCTACAATTAATAATAAAATATATAAACAATAAAATTTCAAGTAATACTATATAAAAGTGAATTGTAAGATCTTGACCTTGACATATTCGATAGAACTAAAATTATTTTTTATTGTTTTGCTTAACTTTAATTATATAGAATAAACGCAAAAATATAATAAAATAATCGATCAATATTTACCAGTTTGATGTAAGTTTAATATTATCCAGTCATCTTCTAAAGTCGAACCAAATATACTCATTTCCATTCCCGACTTCCCAATCAGCAAAGAAATGTTTTTTTAACGTTTTTTAAACGTTTTTTTTTCATTGCAAAAAACGTTTAATATACGTTTTTAAAAACGTTTAATCAATGGGATAGATCCTTTTTTATTCATTAAAAAAAACGTTTTTTTAACGTTTAATAAACGTTTTTTCAACGTTTAAAACCCGTTTTTTAAATGTTTAAAAAACGTATTTTCAACGTTAATACAATGTTATTTTAACGTTTAAAAAACATTTTATTAACATCCCAGGGAGAAATACGAGATCGGATAGACATCTAGCAGACGTCTATTAGACGCATATAACTAGACCGGTAGACGCATCTAGATAGACGTCTAATGGACCTCTTTTAGACGCATATAATAGACGTCTAATAGACATTCTACGTAACCATATTATAGACCCCACACAGCAATTATTACATACGCTCAAAAAAAATAATTTTAATTTAAGATTTGAAGAAATAATATTGTTTTACATTTAAAAATTCCTTTTTTATATTTGAAAAACACATCTTACTTTGGAAAATATAGTCTTATATATTTATATCATCGCAGCAATATTGCTGGCAAATATGTGTCTTGCGGATGTCGTGATTTTGCTTCGCCTGGACCTGCTTATATTCGCTCTTAACTGAAATTTACTTACGAGTTAATCACACCATTATGCGCCACCTATCGGTGTCATTGCAAGCTACCACGGAAAGATGCGCTACCGTGCATCTTTCTGAAAATATCTCAAGAAATTTTTAACGAAAGAGAGTTGCATTATAGTGTTTTGAAAACGTCTCGACAAGGGCTACAAGAATATGCAAAAAAACTATTTTTTATTTAACCCCCTATGGTGTTTTATTTAAACAATTAAAGTGCGTTTAATCTAAATTTTTTATATAGAAGCCCCTATTTTTTATAGCACATTCTTGTAGCCCTTGTCAAAACGTTTTTAAAACATTATAATAAAGTTCTCTTTTGTTAAGAATTTACTGAAATATTTCAAATTTTGTCATAATATTTTTAATATAAAATATGAAATATCTTGTAAAGTATTCACTTTTTGATGACTTTACCTTAGCGCTTTTATACATAGCTAAATAATCAAAGAAATCGAATAATAATATTAATTTTTACATTTTTGTAATTTTTTAAAATTGAGTGTACACAAAATGCAATCAAATTTTTTAAAATTAATTCGTCTGTTTTTTTTTACATTATTTGATTCTTTTTATTATTTTACGCATAAAAGTATTAAGGTAAAGTCATCGAAAAGTAAATACTTAACGAAATATTTCATATTTTATATTAAAAATATAATGACAAAATTTAAAATATCTCAGAAAATTCTTAACAAAAGAGAGCTTTATTATAGTGTTTTGAAAATGTCTCGACAAGGGCTACAAGAATATGCAAAAAACCTATTTTTTATTTAACCCCCTATGGTGTTTTATTTAAAAAATTTAAGGTGCTTTTGATCTAAATTTTTTATATAGAAGCCACTATTTTTTATAGCACATTCTTGTAGCCCTTGTCAAGACGTTTTTAAAACACTATATTAAAGTTCTCTTTTGTTAAGAATTTACTGAGATAATTCAAATTTTTAATATAAAATATGAAATATCTTGTAAAGTATTCACTTATCGATGACTTTACCTTAGTGCTTTTATACATAGCTAAATAATCAAAGGAATCGAATAATAATATTTTTACATTTGTAATTTTTCAAAATTAAGTTTGTACACAAAATGCAATCAAATTTTTTAAAATTAATTCGTTTGTTTTTTTTTATATTATTTGATTCCTTTTATTATTCTACGCATAAAAGTATTAAGGTAAAGTCATCGAAAAGTAAATACTTTACGAAATATTTCATATTTTATATTAAAAATATAATGACAAAATTTAAAATATCTCAGAAAATTCTTAACGAAAGAGAGCTTAATTATAGTGTTTTGAAAATGTCTCGACAAGGGCTACAAGAATATGCAAAAAAACTATTTTTTATTTAACCCCTTATGGTGTTTTATTTAAAAAATTTAATGTGCTTTTCGAAACGTTTTATACAGCGTTTGATAAGCGTTCCAAAAGCGTTTACAACCCAACAGCGTTGTGTAAGCGTTCTTACAACGTTTGAAAGCGTATAAACGCTCAGAAAACCCTCACCAAACGTTTGTCAACGCTCTATAAGGCTTCTTATTTTCGCCAATTTACATTTAATTCACATTTTTTTACATTTATTAATAATTTATAAATGCATATATAAAAAACACTTGTCCACATTTATGTATTTAATATTTATCACATGAATCAGAATTAACTTCAGTACATAATCGATACTCACAGTGAATATTATATGTATAGCGTTGTAATATAATGAATATTAACTTAATATAAATATAAACATCAAGTGTATTTTACATTTACGTTCTTAATTAGTAGTAAATGTAAAATAAATGTGAATTAAATCTAAAATAAATATTAAACAAACGTAAAAAAAATATTTGTTACATGTACGTTGCAAATAACTAATAAATATGAAATAAATGTAAAATAAATATTAAATAAACATGTTAAAAACGTTTATTTAACAAATGGATTTAAAATGTAAAATAAATGTTTTTTTAACGTTTAATAAATGCTTTTTGGCAATAAAAATCTACAAATATAAAATCAATGAAAAAAAAACGTTTAAAAAACATTTAAAAAACGTTGTCTGCTGATTGGGTTATGTAAAATAGGACGTGAAGTATTTCTTGATGGCATAGTATATGTTACAGGAAACCACCAAGTCTTTGATGCATTTTCTATCTTTATATAAACAGGTTTTGAATGTATCGTGTTACAGGTACAATAGGATAATGATTTTGTCTTATCCAAGAATGCATCACTTCTGTTACATTAATTTTTTGTGACAAAATTGTTGGTCCTTCATCATGAGCAATTTGCATGGCAATCAAGAAATCAGTTAAAGCCGATCTAATATAAGAAATTTTGCAATATTAAGCATATTGATACAGTATTATAACAAAGATTGCGTTAGGAAAAAAAGTAAAATATATTGCTATGCATGCATGTTTGCATCTAATGTCAATTTTATATAATATTATTAATAATATTAATAATTTATATAATTTTTACATATAAAAATATAAGAAGTTATACGGAAAGAGATAACAGTAATTTATAATATATAACTTAATTTAACTCGTTTAATAATACTTTCTAAAAAAATATGCACTTGCTTAGAGATATAAAAAGTAAAAGAATACGTAAGTTATTATATTACATGGAATTATATTATATTACATGATTAGATACAAAGTAAAAAGAAAAAGTTATTAGTATATTTTCTTAAGTAAGATTAAAAATAGAATAAAAATTAATAAAGAAAGAATTGATGTAGATAAATAATAGTGAAACTCTGATAATACATAGAGAAATTCAGGAGACACACAGTAATAAAATGTAAAGAATTAAATAACAAACAAGAGTAGTAAAATAATAAACAAGAAAAGGAAAGAAATAAAAGCAAGAAAATTCTTTTATATCAAATATTTGTAAGCAAAATAGAAAGAATTGAAATAGATTAATCTAAAAATTAATATTATAAAAAACAAGAAAGAAGAAATAAAAATTGAATAGGACTTATAGACATGTGGGAAAAAAATAAATAAAAGTTAGAGAGTCACATCCGAAGAGAAGGAAAATACTTTACTATATGCAAAAACAAACGTGTAAAGATAAAATGGAAAAATAGCATTAAAGACAGAATTATATACTCACGGTTTTTCAATATACAAGATTGATATATTCATTATATGTCGTTTTAAATACATATCGATACCTTTTTCGAAACACTCCTATGCTCAGTATATGTTGCAACATGCGCAATATAGCAGGTGCTATGACAAATAACATCATGAAATTTTTAGATATAGTTAAGTAAATTTATTAATAGCACACAAAAATTTGTGCTATTAAAAGACCATTTATTTTGAAAGAAATTGTTAATTTTGTATTTTATTCGTATGTTTCTTTCCCATTGCATTAGGAAATGAACATTTAAGCGAGTTGAAGACGGATTTAAGTAGCGTATACACACACATACAGTTCATCCTTTTATAAGATTTACGTTCAAGAATTTTTTGATTATTATTTTTTTATATTATACACTTTATATTACCTTTAATATATATATATAATAGGAGAAAGAAAAAACTGAATTAATATCAGAGATAATATTGTATTCTGATGTAAGAGGATTCATAATCCCTTGGTCGTCCAAATAGAGAGATTCTTGTACAATTCTAATAACAAACAAATCCGACATGCGAGAATTTGAAACAGTAATCTAGAAACGAAAACTTTCACGATTATGAGAGTAATCAATAAATATTTAATTTGAGAACATACTTTAACTTCAAGGTGCAACAGAAATATCACTTGCATGCTGTTACCGCAGTAATTTTGATATTTTTTATTAAACTTAAAAATATGCATAAATGCAAAGAAAGTATTTTATAATTTTGTGGATACCTATAACATTGAAAATACATAGAAGGAATTCCTGCAGTTTCTTCTTATATTATTTTGAAAACTATACTCTATTTTTAAGTAAAATAGTATTAGAGATGTATAGAGAATTACCTTATCAATGATGTCCCATGCAAATAGAACCGTAGCAATACCCTCATTCAACCAGAAGTACGACCATCACGATGGACTTCTCATAGAACTTAAACATCGTCGTCCTATTTCACGCCCGATTAAAAATGCTATTTCCATTTTACGCCCAATAGGATCTAATTTTTCCTGCTCATTGTCATATTTTTAAAAAAATTAAGTTTTTTATACATCTTCAATATGACATTTAAAAAATATATAGTATATGTATGTATTATATGTATGTAACAGGTGATTCAGGACCTCACCGACAAACTTTGAGGAACGATAGGTCTCGCAGAAAGGATTATTTTTTGTCAAGCAACCCATGTCCTTGGACGCGTCGTTTAGGAGCTATGCGACCGCGAAGGTCCTATGTGACATTAATTACAATTATGAAATAAATTATTTATTTATTATTTCAAATACACTTGCAGACAGTTTGCAGAAGATGTTCAAAGTGTCTATCCTGAACCTGATTGCATTCTGTGCTACAGAATGCAATACCAATGCAACAACGAAGATAGCAGCAAGAGGCCAACTGTAACGCAGAATGCAAACAGGTTTAGGATAGACACTTTGAATATCTTCTGTGAACGGTCTGCAAGTGTACTTAAAAAAGTAAATAAATAATTTATTTTATAATACTGTAATACATGTTACCTAAAGTCTGTCTGTGTGGTCGCGTAGCTCCTAAAACGACGCGTCAGAGGACACGGGTTGCTTGACAAAAAATTATTCTTTCTGCGAGACCTATCGTTCCTCAAAGCTTGTCGGTGAGGTTCTGAGAATCACCCTGTATATTTCTTCTGTAACTCGTCATAAGACTACGTTTACACGGCGGCTTATAATCCGGTTTTATAACTACCGTATACTATCCGATCCAAAACTTTTCTCCTTTTTATCATAATGATCACTTGAAATGAGTATCTTTTATACTCTACGCATTCAAATCTTTTTTGATATTACATACTAGAAATTGTACTTCGAGTATCAAAAGAAGCTCCAATTTAAATGATCATTATGATCAAAAGAAGAAACGTTTTGGATCGGATAGTATATGAGTTATTAAACAGTATTATAAGCTGTGTAAACGTAGTCAAGTAGTGATAAAAACGCTTTAGACAAAAGTTGCATGGCTTGGAGGGAGTCACATGATGAAAATATGTATAAACTTAACCTTTTCAGTAACCTTTTCAAGGTCAGGTCAAAGTCACCTCAACTTTTTTAATGCAACTCTCTATTTTTTATGTCCTATTCTTGTAGCCCTTGTGGAGCTTGCTTTTAAAACACTATATACATTATAATAAACCTCTCTTTCTTTAAGAATTTTCTGGAATATTTTTAATATAAAATATGAAATATCTTGCAAAGTATTCACTTTTTAATGACTGTATCCTGATACTTTTATACGTAGAATAATGAAAGAAATTGATTGTTGTAAAAAAAGAACAAAAAAAAATTATTTAAAAAATTTGATTGTATTTTGTAAACGTAGGGGAGACCGGGGCTAACTCGACACGATTTTTTCAAAGGCAATTTTCAACAACTAATTAAAATTTTCAAGCAAATTCAATGGTACACATTTAAAGAGTGTTTCTTTAGGTACAAAATTGTATAAGGAAGTTTTGCTGTACGTCGCTTTGTTTTGCTCCCAGGAGAGGAAAAGTGACGCGAAGACAAATTTTCAAATTGAAAAATGCCGGGGCAAACTCGACACTTTGTCTATTTGATACAATTTGATTTAAAACTTATTTTTTTATTGTCTGGAAATAAAATACATCGTTTATCGTTTATTTAGAAAGTACGAAAATTCGCGAGAATAAAGCAAAACAATCATTGGAAATAATGAGAAAAAAAAATGTTAAACTTTCAATTATCTTCTTCTGAACTCATGTCTGAAAAACAATTAAAGCGGAGTCTACAATAAGAATTTAAGGCATAAAATTTAAGTTTTAAGCCTTAAGCCGTAAGAAATTGACAAATCACATCAAATATGAGAAGAATACCTGATTGTGATTTGTCAATTTCTTACGGTTTAAGGCTTAAAGCTTAAATTTTACGCCTTAAATTCTCATTGTACTCCGCTTAATGCAGGTAAACTCGTGATCGGCCATGCGTGAAAATTTGTTATAAGCCATAATAAACGACAATTTGTCTTGACACCCCGAATATTTCTGCAGCATGTTTGATCTTTATTTTTTCCTTTTTACGGCAAGTACAGCTTATTTCATTATTTTCTTATCTATCACTGGTCTTTTTCTATTGTATGTACAAACTATTTTGCTGCAAGCCAAAAGCAAATGACTTATTTACAACGCTTTATCGAAATATATTAGTGTCGACTTTGCCCCGGTGACGTGGTGTCGACTTTGTCCCAAACGTCGTTTTTCACTTTTGTCACTCTAAAAACATAAATTTTAAAAATATGAAAAAACTTATTGCATTCGTATAGAGCATCGAATTTTCCATCAAAATCACTTAATGATAGATTCCTAAGAGTAAAGCTCGATCAAAGAGTAGAAATTTTCGAGAGATCACAAAAATTACTTTTTACCATCCAAAACGCTTATGTCGCACTAGAAGTTACACCATAACTCAGAATGTCACCAAATTCCGTTGACAACGCTGGCATATAAAGACGCATTTACCATAGGAAAGGTAAGTTTCTACGATAGATTTAAATAGGCAAAAAGCCTAGTGTCAAGTTTGCCCCGGTGTCGACTTAGTCCCGGTCTCCCCTATTCAATTTTACAAAATTGTAAAAATTAAAATTATTATTATTATTTGATTTATTTATTCTACATATTAAAAGTATCAAGGTAAAGTCATTGAATAAATTGAAAAGTGAATACTTGACGAGATATTTCAAATTTTATATTAAAAATATAATGAAAAAATGTGAAATATTGCAGGAAATTCTTAACGAAAGAGAGCTTTGTTCCAGTATTTTTCCAGAAAACGTCTAGACAAAGGCTACAAAAATATGCAATAAAAAATGTAGAATTCTATTTAAGAAAATATTGATGACCTTGACCTGACTTTGAAAAAGTCACTCAAGGTCTAGTTCATATTTCATCATCTGTCCCCTCCTTTTGAAACTATACATACAATATCTACTTTACAAACTTACATTTTTAGCAATATATGTATATTTGTTTTAGATTATTCCCATAGTGACCTACGGAGGTAAGTTCCTATTTCTTTTTCTGTCACTCTCTGTACTTCTCTTTGTACTTCTTTCTTTGTATTTATTTCTTTTTTCTTTCCCTTTCTTTTTCTCTTTCTTTTTCACTTACTTTTATACATTTTGGAAGGCTGCTGTGCGCCTATAAAAATCGGTTGCTTTGCGCCGTTAGAAGGCTGCTGTGCGCCTATAAAAATCGGCTGCTTTGCGCCGTTAGAAGGCTGCTGTGCGTCTATAAAAATCGGCTGCTTTGCGCCATTAGAAGGCTGCTGTGCGCCTATAAAAATCAGCTGCTTTGCGCCGTTAGAAGGCTGCTGAGCGCCTATAAAAATCGGCTGCTTTGCGCCGTTAGAAGACTGCTGTGCGCCTATAAAAATCGGCTGCTTTGCGCCATTAGAAGGCTGCTGTGCGCCAATAAAAATCGGCTGCTTTGCGCCGTTAGAAGGCTGCTGAGCGCCTATAAAAATCGGCTGCTTTGCGCCGTTAGAAGGCTGCTGTGCGCCTATAAAAATCGGCTGCTTTGCGCCGTTAGAAGGCTGCTGTGCGCCTATAAAAATCGGCTGCTTTGCGCCATTAGAAGGCTGCTGTGCGCCTATAATAATCGGCTGCTTTGCGCCGTTAGAAGGCTGCTGAGCGCCTATAAAAATCGGCTGCTTTGCGCCGTTAGAAAGCTGCTGTGCGCTTATAAAAATCGGCTGCTTTGCGCCGTTAGAAAGCTGCTGTGCGCCTACAATTGGATATTCTGTGACTACAAAAATCGTCAGCTTTGCGCTTATAAAAATTAGTTGCTGTGCGTTTATTTCGTACAATGTCTCAAAAGATACAAAATATTATTTTAAAGCCTGCAGAAAAACGTATAATTACTCGAGGCGAATGGCTTACAGATATGCATATGGATTTTTTCCATAAACTTTTGCGAAATTGTTCAGATTATACATCCGCCGATACATGGCAAATACACATGCCTGAGACGATTCAATCTATATCACAACATAAGAAGCATATACAAATATTGCACAGTTCGTTAGATCCATTAGATAGAGATAAGATGGACATTGGGTATGTAGCTATTACAATACAAAAAATATATATATCTATGATTCACAAAATAAGAAAACATTGCACGAACATCACGAGCAATTCTTGAAAGAATTATTTCTAACATACGACTTTAAGAAACATCCTGTCAAATTTCCTACTGTACAACATCAACCGAACACTCAAGATTGTGGTGTTTTTGCTATAGCTTTTGCGACTTCATTGTTATTTAATATTAAACCTGACAAAATAAAATATGATCATAGAGTAATGCGATCACATTTGCTGAAGATTTTTTAATCAAATACAATTGAGCATTTTCCTCAAGATTTAGAATGTGGTATTCCTCAAAAAGTACTTCCATTAGCGGTAATAAGAGATAGAGAGGCTAAAGCGACTGCTGAACGTTTACGGCGTCAATATGAGACTGACCAACAGAAATCTAATCGATTAAAGAAACTTCGGGATGCTTATTTGTCTAAGAAAGATCCATCTAAAAAGACATTTTATGATATTGAAAGTAATCTTGCTAAGAAACGTCGACACGAACAGAATTTACCAAATTATCGTGCTCGAGAATCACAATGTGGTATTTCTAAAAAAGTACTTCCATTAGCGGTAATAAAAGCGACAGAGACTGAAGCGATTGCTAAAAGTACAAAGACACATTTTGAAAGTAATTATGCTACAAAACCTCGTGCAGAGCAACAGGAATTAGACAATCACGTTACAAAGCGACAGCGATCCAAACGGAATTTACCGAATAAAGTTATTTTAAAGCCTAAAGAAAAAGATATAATTACTCGAGGTCAATGGATTACGGACGATCATATGGATCATTTCCATACACTTGTACGAAGTTGTTCAGATTATGAACCTGTCGGAACATGGCGAAACCAAAGGCCTACATCTATTCCAGGTATATTAGAAGATAGAAAACATATACAAATATTGCACAGTTCGTCAGCTTCATTAAAATGTACAGATCCAAAAAAGAGAAATGTAAATGGACATTGGGTATGTAGCTATTACGATACAAAAAATATATATATCTATGATTCACTAAATAAAAAAAAATTGCACGAACATCATAAGGTATTCTTGAAAGAATTATTTCCAACATACGACTTTGAGAAACATCCTGTCGTATTTCCTACTGTGCAATATCAACGGAACTATAACGATTGCGGAGTTTTTGCTATAGCTTTTGCGATTTCATTATTGTTTAATATTAAACCTGACGAAGTAAGATATGATGATAGAGTAATGCGTTCACATTTGTTGAAGATTTTCGAATCCAATACAATTGAGTATTTTCCGCAACATTTTCAAAGTGATGCTCAAACAGTGCTTCCATTAGCGGTAATAAAAGCGAGAGAGGCTGAAGCGCTTGCTAAACATACAAATAAACATTTTGAAAGTAATTGCGCTGAAAAACGTCTTGCAGAGGAACAGGATTCAGAAAATCGCCCTACAAAGCGACAGCGACGCGAACAGAATTTACTAAATAATCGTGCTCAAGCTTTACAATGTGGTACTTCTCAAAAAGTACTTCCATTAGCGGTATTAAAGGCGACAGAGGCTGAAGCGATTGCTAAAAGTACAAAGACACATTTTGAAAGTAATTGTGCTAAAAAACGTCCTGCAGAGGAACAGGATTTAGAAAATTGCGCTACAAAGCGGCAGCAATACAGACAAAATTTAGCAAATAAATTTATTTTAAAGTCTGCAGAAAAAGATATAATTACTCGAGGCGAATGGCTAAATAATGTGCATATAGATCTTTTCCATCAACTTTTGCAAAATTTTTCAGATTATACACCTGTCGCAACATGTCTATTACAATTGCCTGAATTTATTCCATCTGTAACACAAGGTAAAAAACATATACAAATATTGCACAGTTCGGAAGGTCCAGTATATACAGCTGCATCAAATCCAGATGGACATTGGGTATGCAGCTATTACGATACAAAAAATATATATATTTATGATTCACGAAATAAAAAAACATTGCACAAACATCATGAGCTATTCTTGAAAGGATTATTTCCAACACACGACTTTAAGAAACATCCTGTCAAATTTCCTACTGTGCAACATCAACCAAACAGTGACGATTGTGGTGTTTTTGCTATAGCTTTTGCAATTTCATTATTGTTTAATATTAAACCTGACAAAGTAAGATATGATCATAGAGTAATGCGTTTACATTTGTTGAAGATTTTCGAATTAAACACAATTGAGCATTTTCCTCAAGAGTCACAAAGTAATGCTCAGAAAGTGCTCCCATTAGCAGTAATAAGAGCAAGAGAGACTGAAGTGGCACGTACACGTATAATATACCAATGTAAAAAGAAAGAAATGAGCTATATTGAAAATTAAAAAAATATTTGTGCTAAGAGAAGGCATGAATATCAAGAGAATTTAGAAGAGAATCGTGCTAAACGGCGATGTCAATATGAAAAGGATTTACTACAACGACGCGCACAAAAGCGTTTACGTTATACAATAAATTCTCAGCAGGAACGAGATAGATACAGAAATTATTCTGATCGTAAGTGGCTTTATAATAAACGATTTTATGAGAGAAAGAGTTCTAAATCCGTAGCTGCAAACAAAAATCGCGATATTGTCAAAAATATCACTAGAAAATATCACAAGTTTTGGTCACGAAATTATATACAATTTCTTAATCCTGTGGCAATTGAAGACATTGAAAAGAAACTTGATATTAAAAATCCTACTGAAAGACGATTAGAAGCCGAAAGAATCGTACGTTGGGGTATGCGTATTCGAGACAGTTTTGTCCGCGATATTTCTAAAGTATTAGCTGTACTTAAAAAGAAATCACAAGTATGCTTGACTCTTGTCGCTGAATGCTCTACAATTGACGATAAAAAACGTGCATTATGTGGCATATCGCGACATACAGCTTCGTCCGAAAATTACTTTATCGATACATATCGTAACATTACTTTATCACAACTTTTGGTGATGAACGAGAAAGGTACACTTATGAATGTGTTACCTTTGCAGCAGGCTCGAGCAAAAAAGTCATGGTCATGCAATGCTTTGTGTAAAATTGATCCGTTTCTAATCGATCGTTATGGACAATTTCTTAAAACGATAAGTACATGTACTTTAAAGAAAATACCACAATTGTTAAAAAATATTCATACATGTACAATTAAAGATCCGAATAGACAGGGTCACACACATGCTTGTTACATTGATGATACAACTTGCGAAGCGACATTTCTTCCTGTTCTATTATTATCACCTCACTTTTCAACGGTGAGATTTATTAAACGTTTAGTTTATCAAATGACAAGATTACATAACAAGATGTTAAATCTAGAGAAGGCTTTAACTTCTGCTGATTTGGACACATTAAACGAAATTATAACTTTGGCACAACAACAAGCAAATATGTACAAACATCAGCAGGATTGTACTACTTTGAGTGATGATGAAATCATGTCTCGTTATAAAAATGCATTTAAGGCTTTTGCTAAACGCTCCATGGACACACCTCGATATGTTTGTGCATCATGTGAGAGACTGTGTTATAAAAGAAGTGTCTTCGAATTTAATAAGCTTAAAGCACAAATAGGTATTCCAATTTGGAGAGATTTAATGGCGCATTTAGAAAGCATAATATTACCCCGCAATACATATGTCGTTACTGTAACAAAAAATTCCGCGTGACGGATTAATGCCTGCGTATTGCGTTTTAAATGATCTATTTGTACATGATCCACCCGAATAATATCATGTCTTAACAAGTTGTGAAAAAATTCTTATACAAGAGCTAAAGCTTTCAACTGTGTTTCCATGAAACCTGTTAAGTAAGAAAAAACTTCTCACAGACGAATGGTACAAAAAATAAAAGGTAGAAC